>VZSZ01009358.1:35977-191752 GCA_013398815.1 Ibidorhyncha struthersii | reverse complement strand
GGGCATGTGGATCAAAAGTGTTCTCTACCAATGTGGATGGGCTCTTTCTAATGTACAGAGATAACCTGTGGGTTTTGAGAATATTTTAACCATACTGAGGAATGGCCTTCAAACATGAAGAGTCAGTAGGTATGCCATAAAGAAAAATGCCATCCAGGTAGAAGGAGAAAAGATGGTAGGAGGACCACCTCATGGTTATTTTCCATATTGCTGAGTCCATGGCACACACCCTGAGATATACTGAGTAGTTAAATGCTTTTGTTCCAGGCAGTAAATCTTGAAAAAACATTTGGCTTCATCACTTGGTACTGAACACTGATTCTTGCTCAATCTTGCTCTTAAAAGTATGAATGACTCAGAAGAATTCCATGCCTTTTAGCAATAAAATATTAAATACAAACATTGAGCTTACCTTCTGTCACTCCACTACTCATTTTCCTGCTATTGACAATGAAGGTGCATCACTTCCAATAAAACTTCATTCCAGCTTTCATGTTTTTCTTCGAAAAGAAAGCAGGTGAATCCTTGATCTGTAAAAGATAAATGTTATATTGTTCTAGCCTGTCTGACCAGTCTATCAATGACAGTCATTCATCTGCTGTGGAAAAGTGAACAGTGCACCGTGAATTTGCTAACATTGCATCTGCCAGTACATTTTTCTTTGACAGCAAGTGAGGCATAATAAACCTTGATCTTTTTTATATGCTGGTTTTTGTTTGGAAACTATGATTCATTGGCTATTTGCTACTACACATTGTTCCTCTACAGAATCACATTCTACAGTCACAACAAATTTCTTCCTTGGATTCAACAAAACCCACTACTTACTACTCTTAAAAAATAATAATATAACAGAGAAAACTCCACGTGAAAATTTTAGGCCTGCACTTTCAGTGCTGACACCTGCTGAGTGATGCATCAGAGAAAGAGGGCTTATTACCACCATAAGAACTCAAGAAAATTCTTTCTGAATTCCAGTAAATATCTTCTTTTCCAACAGCTTATTTGAGATATATGAATGTGATGAAATTCTGTGTTCTGAGAGAGCGAAAGGGTATTCATTTTCATTCAGCAAATAACAATCTGTAACCCCCAACAACATTAGAAAGAGTATTTGTCTTTGCAGTGCTCCATGGAAGTTGTTTGAACACCCCTGTCAAAACTTTTCAGCCTAAAAGCTACGTTGGAGATCATTTACACACACACAGTTGATCATTTAGGGGCTGGAAAAGTATTCTTAGACCTTTCACTGCCTATGCCATGGTATTTTCCTAACAGTATACATTTCAGCAAGTCTGCTTCACAAATAGAATGCACTACTGAGCTGCGTTTTTCCTATAACACACTAATGACTCACCTTCTCCTATTATGCTTCTTCCAGAACAAATAAGGCAAGGAGAGCACCAGTCAAGTTCACGTCTTTCACCCAAAGTAGATGAAAAGCTATTAACTGTATCACAGAATTCTTTCTTTTCAGATAACTGTTTCTTTACATAATATTTATTAGCTTTCCCCTACAATTTAGGTAAGCTGCTTACCTAAGACAGGAGAAAGAGGGGAGTGTCCAAACTAACATAGCTATAAATAAGCCTACACGTGGATGTAATCTGAGTCAAAGAACAGGTTTCAGCTTGTGCCTACTGATGTATCTCACCTGAAGTTAATGGATTCACAATAACAGACGCATTATGAACCCAACCCGGTATGTCATCTGTACAGGGATGAAATAACATTAATTCAATAAAATCACAACAGAAAATCGCATTAATGTTAAATATAGTTTACCTGTATATAAGAAAGCCAGTATAAAGATTACTTTGACTCCACTGCTCTTTCCAATGCGGAGATGCATGTGAAAAGGATTTTAAAATAACATGAGAGGTTTCTCGCACTCGAACACTGAGATCCCTTTAAAAAATAAGTGACTGGAAACATTTCGGTATGAGTAAATATTGCTTTTGTTATATATATATTATTATACTCCCCTTGTTTTTTCATCTTGACCAGCGGCAAATGATAATCTATTATATAGAAATGTAACTTCTTATAAGGAAATAAAACAAGTACATGACATGCTGAGTAACACAATATATAATTACTAGATATGATACAAATTAAGACACTTTCTACGTTTCATGTAGGAAATACTTTTTCAACACTGTGCTAGAAATTTCTTGCCCTCCAGTTCTATTTTGTCTATTCCTTTGAGAAACTGTCTCTTCTAACATATACACTCTCTAGAGAGAGACCGCAACTGTATAAATACACAAACAACGATATCCAGATACTCTATATACTTAATTGATTTGTGTCAGGAAAAAGACTTGGAACAGCTTAACTCATGCAGCAGGTACTGTTTACTCAGTTAGTGTTACAATTCTTTCATGGATTCACCATAAGACATTTCAGCTTTTCATTTCAGCTTTTCGTGTTATATATCAAAAACTGGTCAACTCTGTTTTCCCTAATGTAACTTTCCATAGTCAGAGAAGCAGCAAGAACAAGACAGAAAATCATCTTTAGAAACGAAAAGTCATCACCTGACATATTTCCAAACTATTATGAATATTGTTATTCACCTTTCATTTTATGTCAGCACCAAGGAATTCAAACTCTGGATCAGTATTCCCTTCTACAATGACAACTACAACCAACAGCAAAGCAATCCTGCCTCAAAAGCCATTACACATAATCAAGTTATTAAAAACAGTAATCACCAGATGCCACATCAAGCACTACGAAATCACAAATCGTTACGTAGTCTGCCCAAGGACACCAGACCCGCAGCCGCGGACTGGGACTCCACTGGACACTGAAGAGTGTTTGAGAAAAGGGCATTCAGCCAATGCTTTGGTAGGAACCTAACCTCTCATCTGTTGGAGTAAAGGCAAAACCTAAATACCCTCTTGCAGCAGCACACAGCTAAAACAGTCTTTAATTTTAAGGTATAAAAACCTGAACTACCTTACATTGTTACCAAGTTCCTAGAAAGGGCTGGATCTGTTTAGGATATTAAGTGGAGCTCATACATTTCTTAAACGCCAGCAGGTCTGCAAAGTTTTACTTTAACACTATCATCATCAGGCTTCACTCAAAAAAAAAGAAACAAAAGAATATTTATATTCTTAAAATAAATCTTGCTACCTGAGTTTCAGAATTATGCACATGCAGTTCATACACAGAGAAATTTATGCACTTTTTTTCCATAGTCATCATAACTGCACAGCCGAACACAGTATGTGAACTAGGTAGATTCCCTAATAATTACGTAGAAGCGCGGATTCCATGCTTGCTTTTGCAGTTCTAAGGCTTTGATTCATAGTTTCAATGTGGTTTTTTTTTTGTGTAGAGATTTATACTGATTTCTCACCACCAATACATAATATTTCCTTAAACAACGTTTCCTTAATTTACTAGGCTTTGCACATATAAAGGTTCAGCCCTTAGCCATTCTGACTTCAATAACTACAAGGTATGTGTCAGGGGTTAATAAAACCTATCATCTATGCTAGCAAAAGTACACTGCAAAACACTCAGCATCCGTCAGTTTCGAAAAGGCTAACATGCAAATGCTTTGCTGTAGATTTAAAAGTTGAACTAGATTGAGGACCTTCTTTAAGCTCAAGGGGAAATGTGGTCATGAAACTGAGGAAGCTTTATGGCAGAAGGCTGTATTGATATCTGTACTTATGTCCTTATCAAGAACAGGTCAAATAATCCTTTCTTGGAATTACACGGTGATGAGTTCAGATAAACAAACCCGACCATGTAATTCATAATCCTTAACGGTAACAATTAATTTTCAGAATCCGTCTCCTGTGAAAGAAAGCACTGGTGTTTCAAAGCTATGATTATTTTAGCTCTGATTTACTCGTACCGCAGTGCGTATTGGCCTACTTCTGAACAGATCCGGAAAGCTAAGTAACTAGGCCTATAAAACTATACTCCCCGGATTTCACGTGAGGCTAAATGTAAACAACAGAACTTACAACTAATTGCCTTTTAGATAAAGCTGACTTAAGCAATTGAGATAACAGAATCCTACAATACTCTGGATGAAACATACTAAAAATGTGAATTAATAAGTTAGCTGATATTGAGCTCCAGATGTTTCTTACTCTGGCAACGTTCCTTAAGTGATGATAAGCAGATTTACATACTTAACTAATACGTTTATTTAAAGAAAATTTCCAAATCCAGACTAACATCCAGATTTCTTATTTGGCTTCAGATCAAAAGACATACTATCAATAAGGACGGAATCCAGGAAAACCTTTTCAACATCTGCTTAGAACTAAACAACAGATATTTGATTTTCTGTAAATTTAATTTCAGGCAAAATTTTACTTCATCCAATATTTTTTATATCCTCAAGACAGCCTGACCTAGTCATTTTGCATATTCAAATCTCAGAATACAGCTCGTACACTGGCAGAGACAGCAGTTGCTAAGGAGAAGCTCTGTTAGTTTGTAGTTCACATTTAAAATGCTATGAGCAATTTCACTTAGAGTGAGAAAAAAAGCTTTTTGAAAGCAAAGCCCTCCCCTCACCAAAAATATTGATGATTTAAAGCAACAGGTTCAAAAGTGTCTGAGACGTTACTTGTAATCTAAAGAAACTTAAGTAGTTAGTAACAAAAATTGAAGCTCTACTGTTTCATAAGGGTGAGAAATGGAAAATAAAGTTAGTATTACTGAGTCATAGTTGGTATTCTTTGAAACTCTCGCTTATGAGCGGTGCTTATTGTTACATTTAAGGCAAACTAAGAAAAGACCAACTCAGAGCAAAAACTTAAAAGAAAATACTTGGAGGAATGGGTACTGTTCCAAATTTCTTCCCAGGTTACAGAAAGTAAAACACAAATACTCTGGTCTCTGGGAGGGAAAGTGCATGTTCCAGAGCTGAGCAAGAACTGACCAGGAAATATAAAATATGGACTTCTTTTTCAAAATTAATTATTTTAGAAGAGAATGAAATTAAATGAAGAAAACGTTTCCAAACAAGTGGAGCACTTGCATAAACTTCTACTGAGAGCCAGGATAACAATTATATAAACATAACAGAGGTAAACAATAAGCAATGCATTATACTTATAGATATACAGACTGCCTGAGGAACGATGGCAAGGATTAGGAGAGATGAGAGTACGAACTACCCGGTGAACTACCACAAGAATATGGTTCCTTGGTGTACACGAGAAAACAGGAAATATGCCTACCAGGAATTTGGGACACAAGAAAATTTTCTGGATCCGGATAACCCTATAACATGATTGGTCTCTAGTACCCCACAGCTTTCAACCTACTTTGCAAAGCATGTAAGTACAGGAAAACTGCTAATCCAAATCACCCTGCAGGGCCGTGGCAGAATCAGAAATATAATATAGGAAACAAGAATGCCCTACCCACCAAACACACCCATTTTCTTACATTAAAAAGAGAATTTGCTTCTACACTTTATTTGCTGTGGAAAAAAAAAGCTGAAAAATGCAACAGGAACATTCCCTAAATTGTACTCAGAAATCAAAAGGAAAGGAACGGAAGCCAACATTTATTATTTCAATAAGAACTGGTGCTTTTTTTAAACTGGCATTAAGACTTTGGAATATCTGGGCTTAACAATACTGCTATGAGATGGCGTCAGACTTTCTCACTGATTTGTCTGCATGGCTAAGGGATCACAATCAGAAAGCTATACTGTATTAGTTTGTTAATGAAAACAGTGACAATCTAAGGTTTTGGAGCTGGAATTCTCTACCATGCAAGTTAGCTTACTCCAGGCGACGACAGTCAAACATGTATGAATGAAGGTGAAACATTTCACAGCGTTTATACATAAATTGTAAATAAGCTTAAAATGGTGAGATTTTTAATAACTAATGATTATTAAGGGTTTTTTTTCCTGTCCTAGCATGGATCTCTGCAGTTCACACTTGCAAATTTTCCTAACATCCACAATGTCTACCTAGGAAGATATACTCCTTTTCAAATGAGCTGAGAATGCAGATTTAATGATTTGTCTCCAAGAGGTGATACTTTATGGCAGACATAGCAAAATATGTCCATGCTACTTTCAGAGGCAAAAAGGCTTCTCTTGGATCCAGTAAGGCCAAGCCCTGCTCACTGCTGTTCCAACCAAGGAAAGAGTCTGGAAAGAGCCTATGGACACAGAAGAATAAAAAAAGCAGCAGCAGCCAGGTGTCAGGGTGAGTGCTGGAGAGCACACCAGCTGCCCAGATCATTTTTTACAGCTCGAACTATATTAGGAAGCACTGATACAAGACTAGGCAATACATTACCCCTTTTAGCTTACTAATATAACAACCATGTCTCACAATATCTCTTCCTCTATATGCTTTCCTATTCCTCTTCCATTTACCACACAACTTTTAGCATTGTCAGATCCTTCTATTTATTTGTTCTTTTTTCATTATATTCCACGTGTAAATAAATTTGTCCCTAATTCTTTCATACTGACCTTTTTCCAGCGGTGATTCCCATACCCAGCTCCCTGTATTTGCCGCAATTACAAAGTGTCATGTAACGTCAATGCTTTTTGTTCCTTCAGGATTTTAAATACACCGGTAGAGTCTTTTATTTTCTTTTTTTTCATGGATTTAGTTTTCTTGATTTCCCTTTCTGTAATTAAGTTCCTCAAATCCCGGAACTATTTCAGATTGCTCTTTTTAGGTCCTTCTTCAGCTCTGTAATATCTTCTAAGCATAGTGACAAGAATGGACCATGAAACAGTTTTTTCATTTAAAAATTTGTTTTGCCACTGAGTCCTCTCATTCCATCCACTTCCACCTTGAAGACCATGGCTCTTTCCTTCTTAAAATATGCATTCTTTAAAAGCTATTATGACTTAATGTTTTGGGCATCATTATTTCTTCTTTTAAACTACAGGGGAACCATATATCCACAACTCCTACTTTTGATTTATCCCAACTGCTAGTCTCTTTGCCTTATTACTTTAATCCCTCTTTGTTCAACAGTAGATTTAATGATACATTAAACTGCTCATAGTATATCCAGCCCAGTGTGCCTGACTGCAACAGCAAACATAAACCAGTAAGGATGTTTGAAAACTATTTAATTATTAGATGAACTTCTGTTAAGACTAGTTTCCCAAACGTTCTTCATGTGGCGTCACTGAGAAGGCATTGGCATGGAGTCTAAATCTGACCAGGGCGCAACAGGGGCTAAAGCCTGTGCAGTGTTAGTGCGGGCAGAAGTAGAACGAGACGAAGCTGTGCCTCGTCGCTTCTAGAGATCTGCTCACGTGTCCAAGATCCCTGTGAGGTGTCCTAGAAGCATGGACTAACTGGCTGATGAGAACATCCCGCTCCAGTTCCTGCCCCATGCCTCAGCTGCGCTCTTCTGGCCAACATGGCACCAGCCTTCAATCCCGTGGGCAAACACAAGGAAATGCTGCCTGGGCTCCGCTACAGCCCAGGAGGCTATGCCAGCTTTAGCCTACCCTTGCTACATTGGACTTATCCCCTTGCAGGACAATCAGGCCATAAAGCAATTTTCTATCTCAAAACCTTCACCAAACCACAAGTGAAAATTAAGGTAGCACACCGTTGGAAAAACGCCCCTTTGAGGAAAACTAGCCAGCCGTGGCTCTTTTGCTCGTTAAAACTCCCCAACGCCAGTAAGGATGCGTATTTCAAAAGCTTTGCTTATTTGAGTGCACCCCAAAACATGATGTTGCCCTTCCCATCTTGCAAATTCTGTCAGAATTCAAAGATGTGTAAAGCCACATATAATGAGTCTGATCAAATGTGTTATGAGTTATTTATCTTTTCATCTTCAGGTCTCACTCTTAAAAGAATACAGAACTCTGTTCATTGTAAACCATAACAAATTTCTGTCTAATTATCCTGACACCACTAGACACACTTGGTCTCTCATAAATTAATGTAAATCATATGAATATCATTTATCATAAAACATACATCTGCAAAGCACAGTAAAGCCTCCCTTTCTCCCTTCTCCGGCAAGAACATGCTTTTCATGGTCCAGTTCAACACTGACCTAATATTTAACGACGCAGCACTGTGCTAGTTTGTATTATTTCAGATAGCTGCGAATAAACCATTCAATGTGAACATGTAATAGATTCAATGGAAGAAACGGGAACTGGTATATAACATTTCCAAAAGTATTTAAGTGACATAGGAGCCGCGTTCCCACTTTCAAAAGTGACTGAGATACATAAGAGATGTTGAAATTTGTGATAATCTCACAATAATTAGGCATTTGTGTAAATTATGCTTTTCATCTCCATTCAATTGCTCACTTGTACTCACTTCTGTGATTCATTAGAGTTTGGTTTGAAGCAGTAGTGCGTTATTCCTAACAGCTTACTACAAATGATATACTAACTCCTTGCAGCGTAAGGAGGTTTATATAAGTCCCTCAACGGGGCTTAGAAGAAATACAGCCTGTAACAATTCCCTAAGGAGTCACAGCAGGCAAAGGCATTTACAGGGGTGGTCTTCTACCCTGGAGGAAAGACAGCTGTGAATCAGGAAGGGAAACCCATAAAAACCCAGCAAGCAAGAAGAATTTTTTTTTTTTTTTCAGGCTTCTGTAAAGGAGGGCTGGGGGTGCTGTCGCTTTCTAGAGAAGAAAAGCTATGCAGGAGCTAGAAATAAAAATTCTTGTTAGCTTTGTCAGCTATCTGCTGTGGGAAATGGGCACCGTGAAGGCACTTTGCACATCTGATCAAAGAATCAAATATTCTAGAGAGGAATTCCTGGCATAAGTGGCAGAGAAATTGCAACGAGAAAAGGTTGCTATCTTGTCCTAAAAGAATAATAGAAAGATTATTACAAAGCAAAAGCTGGAGGTGGGGGATTGTTCTCCTTCCAGGGCACTGCAGGGAGATTTCCTACAAGCTCACGGGCAGCTATGGCAAACAGATATAAAAACAGTAGCACTCTTAAGCAACTGTGCTGAACTTCAGAGAGAGGGCTGCGCTAAAGATACAGGTATGCTCTGTCTGCTTCCATTCTTGATTAAATTCGTGACTTCTTCAAGCTGCTACGCAGCTACGGAAGAACTCTGATTATGGCACAGTATGCCGTGCGTCTCTCCCTTATCTCTCTACGGAGTGAACAAACTTCCTGCTCCTCCCCTGCCCTGAACAGGATTCCCTTGTTCTTCCCATTACTTTGTTTTTATTGCTGTAGGTGCTTTATTGCTGACAAACTCAGAAAGTCAGAAGAGTTAAAGTGGAAATGAAGGTAAGAATTTAACAAACCAAAGTGATTTCAACATCAACCTGGTAGTTTTCCCAGCCTGCCATTCCAATAAACAAGTGTTCCTTTGGTATTATGAAAGTCATCAAACCATGATAAGGGAGACAAAATAACTTTCAATCTCACCTGGGAACCCGCAGCTAACAGCACGATTACACACAATACTATGCTAGAAAATACTAAAGCAAATATTAGGAGGGGTTTAATTTATATGTATTCTGTCTATGCAACAGAGTCAGAGTTGACAGCTCAAAAGACCGCATTTTCCCAAACTCGTACTTTTAATAATCTGCAAACATGACTGAAGGAAGCAGTAAGAAATCTAATAAAAATGAATGCAGAAAGGATTAAGGAGACAGCTTCATGACAATTTACAGTTCTACATAGCAGTCTCTTGCTACGAGTTGCAATGAGATAAATCTTGTTTACAGTGTGTTAATCCCATGTCCCAGTAATGCCAGTACGCAATGGATTCAAGCCTGCCTTAGAAGAATGGAGCTGCTTTTGCACTAAATGAACAGCCACGGGTAGCAGCACCCTGAATGAGAGCGCGGAAGGTCAAGGGTTATTCTAGATTACACTTTCCAATGAGTCATTCACATCTCTCCCCTTCAGAAAATGTTTGATGTAGATTGTTTGAATGTAAATTATAAGTAAAGCTTTATTTGAGCTTTTCTGGGTCAATGATTGACTTTTATTGCTCTCTGTAGAGTGAAATTTGAAAGTTGGCTTTCAGGATTTTTCATATAACAGAGATTTTATGCATTTTCTATGACTAAAGAAGACTCTTAAATTGTGAAACATCTTTACTCATGAACAGAGAGTGTGTTTATATAATACCAGATAACTCTCCTAGATCAATTTCAGCTATGAACATAAAACTTTGTATTTCTCTTGCAGAGCCAGTAAGAGTTCATGGACTATTACCTTTCTACCGCTTTTATAGGTGTTAGGTCCTATCAGTACTTACACAGGTCCAATCACTTCAAAATATTAGCTAATTAGACATTATCAAACCTATTGCCCCAAAAGGTAATGGTTTGACCCAGACAGGACATATGACAGGAACTCAGAAGCCAGACTGTATTTCTAGATCTGATACTTAATTTTCTGGATGCTTTAGGCAGCTCACTTCACCTTCTGTGACTGTTTAATCTTCAGCCCTTCTTACTGTCTGTGTTGACTGTAAGAGTTCAAAAACCTCTCCTTTTCCATATACATACCTCTCCTGTTTTGTTTTGCAGTATCAATATTCCACTAGAAGGGAAATAATGATAAAAATAATGTGAAAAGTTTCAAGGACCCTGCGCAGAGACCGATATCTTCAGTTGCTGCTTAACGACAATAATAATCATTCTTCTGTTGCAGTATTTTACACATACATTTGAGAACTGGAACCCGCGTTTCTCTATGGGCTTCACTGAATAGTGATAAGTTAGTTGTCCTTTAGTCAGCTTCTATTTCCTTTCTCCCCAGCTTGTTCTTAGAAACAATAACCCAAGTTCCTTCTCTTTCTGCTGTTTGAGTGCCTGCATTCTGTATTGACTGCTAACCAATCTGAAAGCTATGAAGCTGTATTCTTTTTAATCACATCTGTCATTATAGGAGATGGTCACCTTAGCAGAAAGATCGTTATAATGGGTTGCTAATGGGCTATTAAGGGGCTTTCAAGTATCAAGATGATCATCATAAGAAAGAACTGAGAGCTATTCTTTACTTCCATGTAAGATTAATTTTTCCCCAGTAATTTTGTGGATTAATAATGCAAGGTTTGTGCACCTCAGGAACTGCTACATGGTTTCTTACCATATGCTATGCAAATTCAATAATTAGCTCTTGACTTCACAATTTAAAAATAAGGTACTACTAAGTCCATTTAGGGACGGGGAAAATGCCAAGTTGAGCAAGCATTCTGAAGGAAACAGATGATATTTTTGAAAAGAGTCTTGATTTGATCAGAATTTTCAGAATTACCTTAGCACGTATTCAGGTATAGTCCATACACATTTTTAAATGGCACAAATGCACAAAATATTTGTCATCTCAAGTTTTGGTTTATCATTGCTTCGTTCTCAGACAAATTTCTGGATACTAACTCCTTTGAGAGCTTTGCAGACTATATAGAAATGCCCGTATATTCTGCCTAAGCTTGTGCTCTCAGAGTTGATATCCTTTCAAAAGAAAGCGGAAAACGCGGGAAGTGGCACTAGACATTCAGATGTGAAATACTGAACTCATATTTTTGCTTATATAACAAATGGAAAGGAAGAAAGTGGGTTCTTTCCAGTTCCAGCTGGTTATACATCTTATAACAAACTGTCAAACAATTTGACTTGTATGTCAGATTTTGCTGAGGTATGGTTCTCACTTTCTTCTGAGTGGAACAGGTACCCTTTGCTGACAGGCAATAGAATAAAGAGGTTTACCTACACTTGGACCTTTCGGCTTTACAGGTTACTGTTCCAAAGTTGTACATATATAAGTAATATATATATAAAAAGCTTTTTTTGTTTGTGGGTTTTTTGCTAGTGAGGTTTTTTTTTTGTTTGTTTTATTTTGTGTTTTTGCCAGCAATACACTTATTCTCAAACATTTTTTTTTCCAGTTAAATACTTCTTTATGCCTTCTTTTGGATCTGCATCGTGATCAACACAGTCAGTGTGCCCTGTGTTTAAAATGGCTTTCTGAAGTTGTTCTTGTGATTCTGCCCGTATTTTCTGACAATCCAGAGTCACCCCATGTGGCATTTCTTCCTCTCCTTTACTATACTAACACTATCTTGGAGGATAAGTGTCAGCAGGTGTAAACAGGAAAAAGACGACAAGTGGCACCATTATAGCATTGCTTTCACTTGAGAGGGGCTACTTTTAGAAAAGAAAGCACTTGCAGCAATTCTTATTTGATTGGCATCATTGTCTAGTGAAGCTGGCACACCATCTTGTGAGCAGGCACAATGCCATCCTAACAGATGGGCATGTGGATAGGAAGCCAAAAGATAATGTATGAGTACCAAATGTGTGTATTGGAGGGCAAGTTTCCCAGTCAGGAACATCAGAATGGCAGTTTATAAGCTTCTGCACCTATGTTTAAGGGAGATAATGTACACATTGCATCTGTACAATAGGTGCATGGCTAACACACTCTGAAACAATAGAAAGGGCCCTGCGAGTACGGAATTCAGCGACCACAGAAGGAATTATCAAATCTGTAACTTCACATAAGTAAAAGAGCCATGTAAAACCCAAAGACAGTATTTTTATGGTTGCAAAGTAGGATTCTGTTTACAGTATACGATCTTGTACAAAGATTAGAACGGCTACACTAATTCAGAGTAAAATTCTTGGCGATGACATTGACCAAGAGATGATAACTGAAGACCAGGAACCAGGGGCTGTCTGGAGGGGCCCTCACCAAGGTGTACCTCCCAAGTAAAACTTTCTGAGCTGAAGTTTTCACATGGACCATCGCATTTAATAACAGCTGGACTTAATTCCAATGAGTCTGTGTTACATCTTTATGAATCCATTTATACTGTTGGCTTCCACAATATCTTATCTTAATGAGTTCTACAAGTGGATTATTCAGCATAAAATGAGTGAGCACTTCCTCTGATTTCTGTTAAACTTGCCACTCGATCAGTGTCATGGGGCAGCAGCATGGTTCTTATGTTGTCAGAAATAACTGCTGCTTATTTCTCTTTTCTATATTGCTTGTGAATATGTGGATTTCTACAATAGTCCCCTACTGCACTAAGTTACATTTGTACTTCACGGCTATCATTTCAGGCCTCCCAGATTTCCCAAAATGGAAATAAGCATAGGCAATTTGTAAGAGCTGGTCGGAAATCTAGAATTTGGTCTTTAATTTTGTCCTCCCAGCACCACCACTGCCTTAAAATTGCTGCTGACCAGATTAGCTATGTGGAATACAATATAAGAGACCAAAGCAGTGGCATGATAAATATTCATAAGCGATATCAGTCAAGTCGAGCTTGGCAGTATTACACATCATCTTTAAATGGGCTTGAATCACAAGAAAAAACAGATCACATCAAATAATCCCATGTTGTACTTCAGTATGAAACCACATTCTTTGGTCCCCTACAGCACACATGCTTCATGAAGCCACAAAGCTTAATAGTAGGATATAAAAAATAACAGTGGACCAAGGAGACGGGAGTTATACCAAGACCTGAGAATGCATATTTCTCCGCAGACAGACAGACACTGCATCCTTCTCTGTCAGCCCATTGCATACCAACAAAATTACACAAAAGTATCCATTCACATTCTCAACTCATTGCTAAATATTCTCTTAACCGCAGCCTCTTTTTGCCCTATTGGTAGCCAAAGGATAAACAAGGCTGTGATTATAATCTAGCTGTTTTCAAACCACCATGAAGAATTTAATAATTCTAACAGGTAGCCCCCTAGATACCTAAGCTAGCACACAGCAAGGTTCCCCTTTATTCCCAAGAACAACAAGAAATGGATAACTGCTCTAAGTCTAAATGCTTAGTATTTTACACCAGTAAAACTTTAACAACCTCACACAGCACAATTTTTTTTTAATACAGATACCACGTAAGTGACACTTGCTTACCTGTACAAAAAGGACATCCTTTTGTCAATGTAGCATCATTGGAGGATATTGCAACACAATAGATCAAACTGAAAATCTAAACTTTAGTTTTTTAATCTTGTGTAGTATTTTCTCCAGTAATGCCACTGGATTTAAAGACTCGTAGTATACTCACATTATTACTTCTGTGCTGCTGAATACATGTGTATTAAAAGTCTTTGTTTTAATACCTCTGACTTTTTTCAAACCCTCTTTATTATACCTTAAGACATTTCAAGAGACATTATTAGGCTTCACCGCCTAAGCTTTTTTCCCCTGAGCATAAATCCAGCCTGCCCCGTTTCCTTTCTTTTATACGTGTTTCCATACAAACACACTGAAGCACATTTTATTCCCAGTCACAAAAACCCAAAAAAGAAAATCTATGATCCTTCTTTGGTATATGTTGGAGCATTTTGCTATTTTCTTTAGTACTCACAGTAGAATAAGTGATAATCAATAGTGATATCTGCTTGAATCTAGATGGTTTGATGCAAGTGCTTTTGAAACACATCACGGTGCCTGATTTGCTGTAACTTGGTCAGCTCTTCTTACCTCTGCAGCAGCACTTTATCTAAATTATACCAATTGTTAGCTGAAATCTATTAAAGGTTATTATTAGCATTTCAAAATACAGTTGTACCTAGCCGGTTTCTCTCTTGTTAAAATTGGCCAGCTGATTTAGCTCTTTTAGCTTCAAATCTGAAAGAAACCATCAGCAGAGGCCAGATGCAGGTGTCAATAGCAACACACGCAGCCACTGTCAGGTTTTGTTCCTGGATCTTCGCTGCAGGGAGACTTTCTCTCTGCTTACAGAGTCTTCCAAACAGCCAAGCGAGTCAGAGAAGTAAATTACAATTATGTTGCATTAAATTATTCCAGAACACAGAGAGTTTTCCTCCAAGCCTGAAATAGTACCCAAACCCTATGGTCCTTGCACCTATTTAGCTTGTTTGAAGAGAATGCCTCTAAGACCGTGGCTTATCGTATATATTTCATTCATGCTGGGTCTCTATGTTAGGAGGCAATTTTGATCACCATTTAAAGCTACAAGATTTCACAAACTGACTAGGACTGTATTTCACTCTCTGGTCTAAATGTACCAACAACTTTCTGACCATTTTGTGTGCAGAGACATTATTTTGCCACTAATTCTACCAAACCAACTTCACGAGTTTCTGAAAAACAAGAGAAAAAATTATTGCAGTAGTCATTTTACATCATTTATGCATACAAATGGTCACATAATTCCCTTAGAAACATGCCAAATGTTGGCATATTTTAAAGCTCAGTGGATCTAGTACATGTATTCAAAACATGCTTTCTGTACACTTCTGCAATAGGTTCACTTTTGCTGGAACATAGGAGCATTAATTAAAAATATTTTTACCGATATTTTTCCCCAGAAAAAATGCATACATGAAATATTAAAACTGTTATTTTTTAGAGTTCTCATTTTGTTCCAAATTTATCACAGAGTATTCTTTTTTTTAATAATTCTACATCCAACGTTTTTATGAGGAACCTGCTTGTACCTAACTCAATTTTAATTTAATGTGAATTTGGATCTAGGTAAAATGCTGCTTACAGACTGTATCTGCCAGAGTATAAATTGCTCAATACTAAAATGCCCACCCCCTAGAGATCAACCTCCGCAGGTACTTTACAAACAACTGCTGAGGTTACTCAACCTGTTAATTACCATTGAAAATTCAGCCTGGTATCCAAACTATGTATGTTACACAGAATGCTTACGCCAGAGTTGTCAGCAGCAAGCTGCCTTCTACATCCCACCCCCACTGCCACTCTGAGATGCCCTTGAAACTAAGCATATACAGTGTCAGTGAAGAATAAAATGAGGAATTCATGTGAACGCTCATATACTGTAGGTACACACTCCGTAACGACATACTCCTGCTTTGTAAGCAGTTCTTATCCATCAGGTGCTCACAACCTAAGTTACACACCTAAAAATAACTGCTTTTGTCAGGAAGTTGTAAAGCAGGAGGAACAAGTGCTACTTGCACCCATGTCCCCAAAACCAAATGGATAAACACTCTAACTGTAATAATTGCAACAAGGACCATTTCAGAGCACAATTACAATTGATCTGCTGATGAGATTGGGTTCAGAAAAGGCTACCGACAAAAATCCACACCTCAGGATAAAGTTAATGAGGCTGTCGAGGGAGCAGCAGGGCCAGATTTAGTGCCAAAGATGCACCAGCCATGCTAGAGAGCCAAGGAAGGGGAAGAAAAAGTAGCGCTAAGTAGTAAGGAACAGTGCAGCTCAGTGACAGATAGATTTAGACCCCTTAAGTCCAATAAACAGATGACAAAAATTGTTAAATCAATTCATAAGAAATATGCTGAATCCTGACTAAGATGCACATCAGACAAATAGCGCAGCATTTAGAGTTAGGAAATATAGGAAGTCAAGAAGGTAATCTATGTGTCGCATGAAATATGAACAAGGAAAGGGCGCTCTCGGAGTCCCTGTAAGCAGTTCAGTGCCTTCTTGCTGAGCTATAGCGAATTTCTGCCATCAGGGTGATGATGACACCTTGCCATCCTTTCCCTGGCATTTCAAAGGCAGAATATAGAAACAACTGCAAAGGATCCTGAACTCAGAAAGGGCCCTTAATTGGGATACACGCAAAGCTCAACGCAAAATTTCCAGTTCTGTTTCCTAGGGTTTTTGAATAAAATTTGCCAGCCATTTTGGGGGGGGGGGTCGACGACACACCAAATAAATTTGGCAGAATGTACAATAAATCACTAAGTTATAATGGCTCATTTACATTACATATAGCTCAGAGGCAAAGTCCACTCTAAGGCCATTTCAACGCAATCCTGATACACGAGATCGTGCAGTGGCTGACTGCTTACAAATCTTGAGTCCACTCCTGGTCAGCCAGACCAGGTTGGAAAGTCCATCTCGGGCTCTTGTCAGTATTATGCCAGAGCCAGTTCTTTCATTTAGTCCCAAAATGCATGTCTCCAAATACCATAAAAGATTTCATTCTGTGCTTCAGTTAAACAGTTATGAAAGAAAGTAGATTTTTTCATGCTTTTATCAAGCTTCAAATCTGTTTGGACTTCTTGTTTGACAAAACAGTTATGGTGCCCAAGAATGACAAAATCTGGTGTTTGGTATACTTAATGAATTAAAAATAAATGAGCCAGTAAAATTTACAGAGAATAAAGTTATTTAGGTTTCTTAAGTCCTGAGATAACTATAAGTATCTTTCAAACAGCTTAATAATCTAGGTCAAAGCCACTGCAGAAAAAATTCAATATTGATAAATGAAAACTAACATACATTGCGGAGATAATGGAAATTAGTCATTCATCTTAGCAAGTTCTGAGCCAATATATTATGGGAAAGACACCTAACCAATATTGTGAAGACCTGAAGAATGGCCTGTAGCAGGAACACGAGCTTGTAAAAAGAAAAAAAAAAAATTACTATATAAGGAAAAGAATGAAATAATGTGGATTAAAAACCCTATAGATTTTCCGCATCTCATAAGGAATATCGAAGAAATGGGGTTCACAGAAGCAGACAAATATGATGGAAGCAAAGAAAAACTCTTAGATAAGGATAAATTGATTTTTAAACTCTTAATTTGTTTATTTTCTTGAAAAGAAGACAAATAGGAACAGGCATGACAAAAAGCGTATTAAGGAGTAATGAAAGCTATAAAGAAGGTCAGCTGGGAGCTTTTCTTCTTCTCTTCCATAATATAATAAAATGAGGTAGTTATTAAATTGAAATGGGGCAAATTAGGAACTGATAAAAGGAAAATAATTTTTCTCACACAACACATAATTAGATTTTGGAACTTCTTGCCACGGCATTTTGCTAAGGCCATAAATTTAACAAGATTCACAGAGGGATTAGATTTCACATAGATAAATTCTTGAGATACACAGCGGTTCAAACTAGGAATTTTACTTAATGTTGACAAAGAATTACTTGAACTGATTTAAATCTCCAAGTTTCAGCTATTAAGACAACCTTAATGAGCGCTTCAAAATGACCCCTATTAGTCAGAACGTTGGACTAAGCCGTACCAGAGCTCTCCTTCAGTATAGGAATTCTCACGTACTTATGTTTCAAACATTACTTGCCATGGCTGTAAAGCTGAAGGTATGAGTTTGCGCTGCCAGGCAGATAAAGACAAGTTTGGGGTCAGGGAGCGGAAGGGAAGGGGATAACTCAGGGAGCGAACTAAAGGGCTTCCCAGTTACTCCTGTTTGAGGTTTACAGAGACATATACCACAGCTGAGGAGAAATTCTATATGGAAGAAACATGCAGAGATTTTTTTTTGTCTATATATCTATACCAGCTACTTTTACCGTCATCGGACCATTTTTTTTAAATGCTGATCGTGAAACATTCCAATGTGGAAATTATCATACTCGACAGTACAGGAATTGCTTAATTAAAAACCTGGAAAAATGTGATCCTACACATAAGAAGCGAAGGTCTGTTACATTTCTTTCCTAAATGTTGAAGTCACAGGGCCCAGAAATGTCATTGGATGTCTCTATTTTTCAGTGGCAGTGGCGCCCAAGAATGATGTTCTAACCAAATAACATGCACAATTTACATTGGTTAGCCCAAAGAGCACTTTTTCATCCTGAGTGGAAAAATAAAATGCTACTTCATATAGGAAAGGCAGAAAGTAGCCTTTGATCAATTTATCACAAACTATAAAAATGTTTAAATCGGAGTATTTCAGGTGCTGAGAATTCAACCATTCATGGGGACAATAGCAAGAGAATAGCATAAGAAATAAATGGAATGGAATCAGGAGAAGAAGAAAAAAGAAAACAGCTGACAATTGCAAGAGGAGATCCTGTAATCACCAGTTTGGCCTAGCAGGTATACAGAGCTTTTATGAAATAAAAGAAATGTCTTCTCACAAGCGCACGGAAACCGTGTATTAGACAACCTTTGTTGGCCTATGCTCTGTGATAAGATACACGTCTGGTGTTTAGGTCCACAGAATTTAATTTCTTTTTGCTCTTCTAACTTACAATTCTTTATTGAACTTGAGTATTGATCGACTTCCAAATCACATACTGTACCTTCTTGCACTATTGCTTTTTAGGTAAACACTAACAACACTACAAGATGGAGCCGGTCCAAAGTGTTTGCTAATTCATCAGTAGTGGGAAACCTACATGTTTTCAAGCGATGCAAATTGGTTTGGCTTCTGCACAGCTCCTACTTTTTTTAAAACACTGATGGCAAAGAACATTTCCCAGGATTCATATCAAGTATTCATTTTAACAGCATTAATTTATGATGTGTGTTATTCCATTCTACCCTGCGCAACATGACTTATTTAAAAAGCAAGCAATTTTCCAAAGTAAATACTCATTTTCCATTCTAACAGTGATGCTCTTTGTGGATTTTAAGAGAAAGAGGCACAGTCTGGAAAATATCTTTGCTACACTTTTTGCTTCAGGATCATTCACAGTACTATTAGGACATTTTAAATATCTACCCCTTCCCGCAGCATTTTAAAATTATCTGTCACACTGTATCTGTTGTAAAAGCGGAATTATGAAGCAAAATTATGACTTTCCAAAAGAAAGCTCTTAATTTCTTTTTACTGCCATTATTTTTGTCTGCTTCTCTGGCCTCAAAACACTGTAGATCATTATAGGATCACTCAGCTTAAACAGAAGAGTATTTTTCAATACAACGTTGAAATAATTGTCAGGGAAGTCACTTAACCTCCCTAATGACTCAGGGAACACGTCAATGTAACTGTGCCCTTTGTGCTGCAGCAAAGTTCTCTCCCCAATAACCTTATTGTGACAATGGTTAACTCTACCCACTGCGCTCACAGAGCTTCTGGGGCTCAATTTTTCCGTCCACGTACTCCCTTTTCTTCATGGTGTTAACAGGGAGGGATGTCAAAACCCAACATCGGCTAGCTGGTAGAATTGATAAATACAGCCAAATGGAAGGTTGAGCTGTTGTTGCAAGTCATGATGCAGATGCACGTTCACTGAATGGCATGCCCGGGCCAGCTTTTCATTGTCATTTCAGAATCACATGTTCGTTGTGATTATGATGTATAATACAGGGAGTGGGATTTCTGGCCAAATTTGAAGTTCTATACTTAAACTCTGTCACTTGGAAAGACCTTTTAATTAAAACACGTGCAACAACATTGGAATAAAATCACTAACACAGGCTCTCAAAGACACTGGATTTTGAATGTAACTCAGCAAGTTTGAGAATTGCCCAGACCATTAAACCTGGACAACTGAAGATGCTGGGGTGGCAAAGCAGTGTCTGAGGACAAAAACGTTTGTGATTTAGAACAAAACATGGTCTATGAAAATTTTCCAAACAAAAAGTTTATACTTCATTCCTGAAAAATCCTTTCCAGAATACCTTTTATCCCTAAATTGACCTTTTATCTCAAAATTTTTAATTAGCTGCCAAAAAAAAGGTAAAATTCTGTAGTCATGAATACTCATGTTGTACTCCATCTGTTTTGATAACTAAGAATGTAAGATCGGCTAGTTAAACGCCCTCTTAGAAGAAACTGAAATTTGCACGAATTTTTAATTCACTCAGTGTTACTAGCATGGTTCTTAATAGAGCAGTGATCTGTAGTTTATACCTAAATGGGATTTTCAGAAACTGAGTCAAAATTATGCCCTCCATCAGTTAACAGGTAAAAATGTGAGTGTGTATACATGTGTGTGTCTGTGTAAGGGGGAGAGAGCTCAGTATCATGTCGGTGGTTGTAAACTATCACTAAAACACATCTCAAAAATAAAGCAAGAATTTCAAGAAACTAACAATTTTTTCTAGCTCATTGATAACACAAGATAATATGATATTTCTACTTGATATTTTATACTAGAGAACTTCAAATACTAGGTAAGATAATTATATACATGAGCAGTGAAAATTATTATCATGATATGATGAGAAGCAAATCATGCAGCTGTGCAAAGGCAGATGCTAGGATATCTCTCCACATAAGAGAAGCCAAGCAGGTGACAACGTCAAGCTCTACTATCACACAGGCTATAGCGTGAAATACTGTGATATCTGGTATTATATGATAGTTCTTCACCTGAACAACGTCTTAAAATTGGAACACTTAAGCCTCCACTGAAGTTGGCACTGAAAATAATGTCTGGTTTACTAATTTATTAATATAAATAGCATGCTAATAAATATTAGAAAAGTAAAGAAAAGCGTCGGTATTATTCACATTCTGTGTGCTAACACACTGCCAAAAGATACACCCAGTACAAGAAAGGGTAAAAACGTACTATAAGCATGAAGAATGCGTATGTTGTTACAACCATTCCACTAAATCTAGGAGTAATCCATTTTTACAAAGATTAAGCCATTAACCATTTCTCTAGCCACATCACTGAGGTCATAGCCATTAGTACTGCTGTATTAGTAGTATTTGTCCATTAGGATTGAATACTCGGAATCATCCACGCTGCACTGCTGCTACATACAGGCTTAGCAATCCTGCAGGCTATCTACTGGCATCAGTCAGCAATGGAATCTGCAAACTGGAACACCCAGACTGCCAGCCTCTCTCNAAAAAATTAAATGCATTTGGGCTGGTAAAAATAAGAATAAGAGCCTACAAAAAAAAAAAATCTATAAGGGTCAACACATCAGAACATGCTGCTCTATTTAATCTTCACAGTAACTACAACTTGTGTGAAGCTAACAAGATTCAGCACAAATAACACTTGGAAAATTTCAGAAGACAAATTGCCTCCTGCAATGTGACATCAAAGTGGTGTAATAAATTTTATGTTCAAATTTTGTTTCCTTAAAATATGTTTGAGATGTAGGCCTGAATATATACAGGAGATTTGTACTCAAAAGCAAAACCAGCCTGGCTAGTGCATGAAATTATATATACATAAGATGACATTTCTGAGAAACAGTCATTTCTTAATGACTACAAAAACTTCTGCTGAGAATTCAATAAGTATAGCATGTATAAATAAACACCATGTGTAGTTTTAAATTATATTCCTTAGTCAAAAAATTTAGTTTCTGGAAAATCCATACATGATAGAATTTTCAAATATTAACGGCAGCACCTGTCAATAGGTGTTTCGAATTTCTACTCAGCAAGAACAATCTCTATATAAAAATTCTTTTCTGCACAACCAACATCTATTTTGTTCATTTCTAGTAAAAGAAAAAACAGACTAAGCAGCTTGCACCTTTTTTGTTCTCTATACTTATTTTTCTGCTTTTAAAAATACTCTTTTAATTCTATATAAAAAAAAAGTAGATTTTGCTCAGCAGAGTTTCCAAAAGTTTGCTGAAGGGTTTTGTTTTTCCTCAGCTCTTAGCTTTTTAAATCAAAAAAAAGTAAGAAATTAGCATTGTTAGCTTTCCTCTCAGATGAAAATCCAAGCTATTTAATAAAAAATAGTTTCGATATTTGGAGTTATGGATGGATAGTATTTCAGACCACTTAGATTTTCCCATGAAAGATCACCTTCTGAAATAACATCTAAGAAAAATCTCACTCTCCAGGTATTTTTCTCTTTAAATTTAATCCTGACCTTGAAATAAACTGAATAAATTCTATGTGGATGAAATGGTTACCAAAATAACCCATTTGTAAAGAGGAAGCTACATAGCCATAGAAATATTTATAAATAGATGGTGTATATAGAAATACAAAAACTGATTTTGCAGAAAAAGCATGATTTTAAGAGATCTGCAGCTGTTCTCAACCTTTAGCATTGCCTGCGAGCCAAGAGATTTTTGTCTAGTACTGAAGCTAAATTAACTTCATGGCTTTTTTTTTTATCCCCTTGAGTAAACCTGTGACGTACACAGTAGCAGGCAAAAAGCTTACCCTCAATTTCATTTTCCCAAAATTGATATGCTTTAAAAAAATAAGCATAAAATGTATTTCAAAATCCAATTGCTTTGGCCCTAAATCTAGCTTTTCTTGGCAGAATGCACTTGTTTTTAATCTGAATGCTAATATTTTGCAATGTGGCATCAGATATAAAATACTAATTTACACTGTGCCAGAGATCTATAGTATTTCAGTACTAGTCAATCAATAAATGATTAGAGTAGCAATTTTTTGTTTCAAGGGAAAATTATTTAAACTATAACATAATGCTGCAAATCATTCTATAGATGATATGTACTGAAATGTCTAGAGCAGAACAACCGAATTCATTACAACTGTCTCAAAGAGAAGGGAGGCAGGGTAGAAGAGAGAGTTGTGTGATTTTAGATTAGTCTGTTAAATGTGTAAGATGCATATGTGCAAATGGTACACTGAAGGAGGACAAATCTCATGAAATTCTGAAATAAGATTAAGATCTTTATAAATACTTTGAAAAACTTTGAAAATTGGCAGTATTTGCAGACTTGGAGCTTCAATTCCAAGTTTTATTCCTACCAGCATGCCTTGCTGTAAGCAGGGAAACAATTTACCTTGTTTTACTATTACGTGAAATATATTATTTATAAAGTTAGTCCACTTTTTATATGTAGACATAGGCAAAATTCCTGACTGGACTTCCTTTTGTAGGACTGTAAAACAAGGTGTAGTATTAATTCTTGGATGTTGGTTGTTTTTCTTTAATATATTGGATTATATTTGATTTATCAGAAATAAGTAACCTAATACTCACACAAGCCAGGCTGATAAGCCCTGTGCAGTCAAAACTCACAGTACAAACTGTGAGAATTAGAGAAATTGTCCCATTTATATCAAGGAAAAGTACAACTTCTTACCAGGCTTTTAGCTGCCTTAAGAGCTGTGAAAATATAACGAGAAAGCTCAAGTTTTCTTCTATTTAAGCAAAATGGTTTTCCGCACACTAACACGATGTTTGCGTATGTTCGAATAGCCAGTTAAAGAGATAATTTTGAAGAACATTTAAGATCATTTTATACAAGAAAACCCTTTTCAGAGAGCTTACTGCCCATTTTTAAGGAGATAAAAATTTTAGCAGAGGAATATATACATTTGACAGTTTTTCTGCCAATAGGTTTTCTCTGAGTCCTTTAGGTTCTTGAATCTGATGGAAAGACTTGTCTTTTGACAGTGACCTAGCCGAACTATTGCGTAAGTGAACTGATATACCACTACTTGGAGAAAACTTTTTTTTAAAAATAAAGTATGTTTTTCCTTCTTTCACCAGTATAAGCATGATATCTCCAGTTACATTCTTTAATAAAACAATCAGCTGGGCACTTCCTCACTTACTGGACAGGGGCATTTCCTGCTAATATCGATTTCCACCCCACCTCCCCCAGAACTAGTCTGGCCCAAATAGGTTCATTATTCCAAGCCAAAGCTTTAATTTTCTATTAATCCAAGTTTAGTACCTTTCCTATAATTATTTACCCCAATACACGTTCTGAGTCTGTACAGAGTCTCCATGAGATCTTTCATGGATCTGCCACACAGTTCCTGAAGCCAGACCACAACAATCTTTTGGGTCAAGTAAAGAGACTCCTTTCTGCTGTTCCCAACCCCGCTCTTGCTTTCCCAAAAACACGAGACCCCACTCACCAGTTCACATAACGAGGTGGGAAGAGAGGATGCGACTGAGGGAAGGCTGTAGATAATACTACAAGGGTTACCTGACTCTGCTGCATCCACGCATGCAGCAAAGGAAAAGCGTCAGCTGAGGTCTGTAAGAGAGAGAAAACACACAAAGTAGTCATTTCACAGTTGCGCATCCTCTTCCCTTTCAAATACAGTACGTATTGGGAATGGCCTACTCATGCTTTATAAAGAGAAAAGGGTCAATGGGCTGTATGAAATAGTGGTGTTACAGCATGGGAACACGAGATTAGCACAATCTGCATCTTTCCTTGACATCCGCACCCATAATTATTTTAAAAATCTACTCAAGAGGGCGGGAGGGAGGAGTGGGGGCATGTCACAGTAGCTATGAAGCATTTAAACATTTAACACTGCTACTGGAGCCAAAGACCAAATTCCTCCGGAACTAGGGGCTGGTTTTCTGCAGGTTCTATGGATAGCTGTTGCGCAGGCTTGAGGAATGGTTATTACATGTGGATTCTAATTTCAATACCAGAATATACATGTTTTCCTATTTCAAGTATTATATTTTAATTTTTCCATTTCTGTAGTCTTTCCATTTTGCTATGTAGGGATGAATTTACAGTATACTTTAGAATATAGTTACTATGATAGTGCTAGCTTATGTATGCCTTTTACATGAAGTTTTACAGAGAAGCAGCTTGTTTATTTCATGTCCTTTTACTGTGGATTTTTATTTTAATACTGGGATTTGGTTTAAAAAAAACATTAATGATCTTGTAAGTCCAAGGAGCCGACCAAGGATTACTGAGCACAGAAAGAGGAATATTATCAGTTCAGTGCAGGATCACAACTGAACAGGGAAAATCTCTGGAAGTTTTAAAGGCTCTCTAACAACATAACCATGAATCCACAAGCAAACTTCATCTTGCTGCACTCCATCTGCAGACTATGTACAGAAAAACAGCTTTTTCAGTAGTTCTTTCATAAGAAGCCCTGCCAGTTTCAGTCGCACAAGGAGTCAGCTTAACTTTCTTTGGATTCCTATTTCTTATTGTGATATATACACATATTCAGCAAGCAGGTCTGGTTTTAATTCAGTTGTACAGTGAACCATCAGTAATATCTGGAGCCCCACTTCACTCCCTGTATTCTCTCCGCCTAGTATTATTGTATTTCGTATTTAGTTTGCTGATCATATGTTTGAACACCTAATTTACTTGCGTCTGAAAAGCAGTAGCAAAAGATCTGGACTGGTGATAGGCCAAGGGCTTGGCTAGCTCCCTCTCCCACCGCGTAGGAATAGCTGGCATTTTGACAATTGGGGTCTTTTCCCCTTCAGCATTCCACAGACGTGGAGGATCAGGGGCAACAGAGTGCACCTCATGAGTCGTTTCGTAATGGAGCTGGAATTCCAGTTACTGCCGGGAAGATCAAATTTCAAATCCAGGGAAATTTAAATAGCAAGAGAATAACTTTTTACATTATTTTTAGCTCCTATACCAAATATGTTTCTTAGTTAACTGACACAAATCCCAGGGCTGCCCCAAGCAACAGCACCAACTGCTGGGACGTAAAAGTTGAGAAACACAGTAGTCCCTGGGATAACTTGAGCTGGAAAGTTAAGGGGTATAACAATTCTGCATGAAGAGATGGCACTTTTTCTCCCTGAGTTGGCTTTGATTCAGTTCTCTATTTGCTACTTCGACAATAAAAGTAGATATTGGGTAAAGCAATTGCTTTATTCTATACCTTTTACTTATTTTTTATTATTTAAACTGTTAGGATATGTATTATGTAACATGAAATATATCATTCATTTCCATTCATAATTACATGCAGTATATGTTAGTACGTGCTTAAGTTCTTCATATATATCTCAGCTAGCAATAAACCCAAAGTCATTGTGTATATGGAAAATGAAGGACATGAAACAAAAACATAATCAAAACTAAAAGACGACACACAAAACAGATAAAGCACCAATATTGCAAGTTGGAGTGGAGTGTAAAAGCAATCAAGGAAAATAAAGGTAGAAAATAAAAGGAATGTTGTAACAGCAGTTGAGATAAATCCTAACATTTTTAAGCACAGAGATATCTGAGGTTATTACAGGAAACAGTATGACTTCTAATGGCATGGGTATTCTGGTGACAGAAGAAGTAAACATACAGTAGACACTGCTTCTAGAAAATGACATGAATCATTCTGGGAAGAAAGACTAAAATCTGCAGGAAATCAGGAGCACTGCAAAAATTGAACATCTGAAGACTGACAAAAATGACAACATCAGAAGGCTTCTAAAGAAAAATACTTCACAATCTTGGAGTGATTTAATTTTAAGTGGCAAGACAGAGAAGAAACATTAAGAAATATCTTTGAAAGCAAGATGACAGGTGACAATTTCTGGCTGATAATATCATCTCTCAGTTACCACATGCTGCCATAAATTACTTCTATTTCCTAATAAAGGTTTGGTTTAATATAAATAAAAGCAAAACCACTAATACAGTAGTTTGTATATGCAAAACACTGTACAATCCACAATCAAGATAAATTAATATTAGACTACCAAGATGATATGCAAGTTACCTCAGACCAGTCACCACGTCAACAGCGCAAACTAGAAATTAAAGAACTGATAGTTCATTTCCCCCAGTCGGTGAATTTTAACCTTCTCCATATGGTACCATCATCTTGCAACAAAGAAAACGTACTATCTTGGAATAAAGTATTGGAAGTAATTGCTATGCTATCCTATGCTGTAAAACTGATGAGCATTTTGGACGGGTGTTTCATAATGAGCAACTTAAACTGGCAGGAAACTTGGACAGGCTTGAATGCATACCCCAAAGCCTGCAGGTAGACCTATAGCTTACCTGTGCCGAGATCTTCCTGTAAACCATGCTGCTGGAACAGAGGAAAAACCAAACTGAAATATAAGTGCATTTGTATATACTTTTGCTTTTACACTGCATTCTTATGCTCCAGCTGGTTTCTCTTAAGACCTACATCCTTAACGACAATTGACAGCTCAGGAATTTTATTATCTTGATTCTCATGTTTAAAATGGACTTACCGAGAAGAAATGTTGTTTTGGGACAATCTGACTTGCCAAAGTATGGCAGACCCAATGTCTGAATCAAGCATTCCCAACATGTGATTTATGTAATGTTACTACCGGTCAAGAGAATACTCTTCATACTCACGGGCAAGACAGCAATTAAAGCCTGCCTTCTGTGTTTAGAAACAGAAGGATACCTTCTTTTGTGACCGTCGTTTATTCCGTCACATTTAAAACCTAACTCAGTGCCTATCTCACTATTTGAATGTAACCTAATTTACAGGCAAAAACAAAAGTTTCGTCATTGTTCCCTTGCTTGGGATTTAGATATTAGCTATCACCAATAGAATTTGGCTTTTCGTTGTTACATCTGGATGTTTCCTGAATCAGCTTTCATCCTGCCTCTACTTACAATTTCTGAGTTAGAAACCACCTTGTTACAGCGAACATGCAGCTCCTTGCAGACCTAGTGCCTAAAATAAGGCACAAATGCACCCTTTTTATTGCTTCCATTTTTTGATGTTACTTCACCGGAGACATCTAGAGCCATAGCAAATCAGTTCCCCTCTCCCGGAATCAGGCCCTTACTTTGGCTGTACTGTGATCATAATCAGTTTGTGCCATTAATTACACAAAGCTATGATTAGAAACCGACACATTTTGAGGTGTTTAAATATTTATAAAGCTCTGGAGCAAAAGATACACATGGTATTTGCCTTATATATAGGCAGCAGAAATACATGCAGAGAACAGTCTGAGCTCACTAGTTATCTGAAAAGTAATACATTTTGTTTGTTTGTATTTTCTAAAAAAACCCTATTGCATTATGTTAAATACCCTGAGGGCTTAGCATAAAACGTGACTGGAATGAATATAAAGAAAAAACTTTCTGTCTCATTAGATGGTCTGAGTTCCAAAATCTGTTCTAAAAGTGTTGTAAAGTGTGTAGTGTTGTAGATTAATGCACTGAATACATTTCCACAGTGCTTGATGTGTTTCATAAAAGGTCCATTTCAGAAGTGTGCTGTATTATAGGTGAACAGTCGCAGTAAATAATCTTGTTACAGAAACCTAAGCAATTTTTACAAGGCGTATTTCTGGCTGACTGAACAATTTATTCTCCAGATGTCACATTGTATTTTTCCAATATAAAATGAAACAGCTTTTTTTTTTTTTTTTTTTTTTTTTTTTAAGGCAGACTCTTTTGTTTGGTAAGACTGGATCAAAGGTACTTCCTTAAAAAGAAAAATCTATTATTAAAAGCTGTTATTGTATAAAATTTACACTATATGTGATTACTATACGTAATTTATCATTTAATTTGATTTAGAGGTATAAAAGACCGCACCAAAGTGAGAACATTGCTGAGGACAGCTGTGTGCATTGCAAAAATAGGAATCGTTAGCTCTCAAACTGATCATCCATGCTGATCCTAAAAGTTGCAAGCATCTTGACTGGCTCTACGTATAGTAAAAACTGTGTCACTTCACTACCCACTAATAAACCCATATGCCATGTTATAGCCCTGGAAGATTACATGATAATGTGATACGATAAGAACTGCCTGTCTAGAAGGCAAAGGCAATTAAAAAACATTTTCACTAGGCAGACATCATCAGTGGCAATAAACAAGGTAATTTTCCAGCATATATTTACTTGGCTTCCGAAAGGAAATACTTTCACAGGAAGCTCTCACCCAGGAAAATTCACAGAATATGAGCAATCTATTTTATTGATGAAAAAATGGAAAAAGAATTCTATGCACTAGGAAGTATCACACATTTATATTTTTTGTCCTGTTTTCTTGATTATACACATGGAAAATTAGTAGCAAAGGATAAATTGCTAGATTTTAAAAAATATTCCTCTTTTTACTCTTCATTGTCTTTTAATCATATGTTTTTGTTTCTCTTTCTATCCACAAAGCTGTGTATTCATATAGACCCATATAAGAATGCCAAACAGTTGAATCCTAGAAGCATTTGTCTATTAATATGTCTGCTTAGAGAAAACTGCGTCAGAACCAATAGACATTGGTTCTAAAGGGTGATGGAGTTCCAAAAGTTTCTTCTTTAAATTAAGCTGGATTTTACAGGAAACAGACTTGAGATGAACAGCCTTTCTTTGATTCAATCCTGTCTTTGGTTTTCACGTCAGTGCCTTTTTAGGAACACTACAGATGTATCTGGGTTCTGCTACATCCAGGGTCACACTGGAAAATACTACGTGATTTGCATCAAATGTTTTTCTGCCCTTCCCACCCTATCCAACCTTTGGTGAACATATCCTTATTTAAAGCCTGCCGGTAGGCAACAACCCTAAAAAGCAAAGAAATGCCCAAAGGCACGTACAGGTAGAATACTTGGGCAAGCCATTGCTTAAGTTAATCTCTCTTTGAATAAAATGTTTTGCATTGGTCTGATGTCCTTCTGTCCACATGGGTTTGAGAAAGTCATCAACAAACCTTTTTATGTAAAGACAGAGTATATATAACTAACATAAGTACAGCTAGGGATGAATGAATTCTGAATACAACAAACTTTTCAATCCAAATTCTCCCTAGCGTATACTCCCATGGCTAATACATCGTGTGTCTCTGTTGGAAAGAAGCAGTGATCTTTGTGCTTCCATGCTAGCTTACCACATACTCCTTATATGCATCCATCTCTGAGCTGTGTTACACCACTTTCAGGAATTTATGTTAAAACCAATTTTAATTGAAGATTCTTGAAAATTTTAAAAGTTATTATAATCGTTTTTACATGGCTACTACAATTTTTTAGAGATACTTACATGTGTATCTACCTTTCAATTCCCTAAAATCTTTTAAAAGTCAGGTCTTCCATGAAAAAAATGCAGGTGGATTACCTAAATCAAGTTCCACCAAAAACTTAGGATCTTCATTTTCCAGCGAGTGATTTGTTTGATCTGAGACCTAATTCCCTACTCTGTATTTAGGTTTTTGAAGGGATAGGCCTCACAGCTATGAATTGTAGGTGGTGCAGAGGCAACGGATAGCTGGCTTTCATAAGGGACTTTAGATGTGATAACAGTTATTAGTTGTGATTGTGAACAAAGATTTAGCTTCTAAATAATAACATAAAAATTATTGTCCGAAACTTCATGGATGTGTCAGACTCCCAAGACCTTGATTCTGCGTTCTTATCTGACAGCGCTTAAGCAATACCTTGAATTGCAGCCCAATTGATTTAAAGGAAAGAACCAGGTTGCAACATAATAGGCAAGTACCAAAACCTGCTTATCAAGAAAATCCATTCATCTCTCTAGGTTTTTCTATTTTCATATCAGAGGACCCTCCAGTGAGACATTAACACACAATTAAACTTATTTTAGAAAATAATTCTTTGTTGGGTCTTTATTTTTGTGCTCTGTATGATTTAGTGAAGTTAAGGTCAAAAAAACATACCTTGTGCTCCGAGTCGGTGGTAGGTTGGGCTAGGTTTGGGTTTTTTTTTTTGCTTTGAGAGAGTTCACAGCATAGTCTGGACCAGCTATTGAGAAAATGCATTCTTTTCCAACCGCCTGCTTTAATCCTAGTTTAATCCTAATTTCCTAGTTGTGGAAAGTTCATCTGTTAAAGAAACACAGCACTGAAGATGTCACTTACATTCCTGCAATTCAGCTGAAACGTGACAAAAGTATTATAAACCAAGGCAAGATTTTTACATTCCAGGATAGAGTGGAATTTGGCTAACCAGCGATGACAGAAAATGTTTCTCGAGCTGCTGCTTGCAGGAGTTTAGTGTCAGGGAAGAATCTAAGACCAAACTACGGACTGAGCTAGTTTGCTCTCATGCAGAACTGTGAACCCTTCCAGCTGCTCTTTTCTGCTAAGGATCACTTTTAGACCATTTAAGACAGTGCAAACCAGAACTAGGTATCAAGTAAGTACTGAAAAGGACCAAATGCAAGATGGATTTTTGAGGAATCCACAGTTAAGAAGCTTAGGGCACCACCTGCATCGAAGTTTGCAAGAAAATATGCTGCTCACAGTTTGCAGCCTTGTCCTATATGACAGGATCCTCCATGTATGGTTTCAGTTTCACAGCCCAGCCTAAAACAACTTCATGCCAGGCTTGGGATATTTGCTTTAGTTGTGTCAGATTAACTAGCTTCTCTCCAAGATTATTCAAAAATAGATTTAGAACTGGGTAGTAGTCAATTTTTCAACTTCAGCATAGCCTCTGGAGAAGGAATTATTTGCTTAATCTCACTCTTACAATGTTTGCTTTTTCTCACTGTCACTTGAATTCCCACCCTGGCTTCTCATCTGGAAACAGAGGTCAGAAAAATTGAGAGAATCTATGCAATAAGGAGAGGATATTCATTTGAGAACTAGAGGGTTGATCATAGTACTTATCGCTGGCTAGTGCATGCGTAGGCCCATGTACAATGATGATGATTCACCAGCTTCTCAGCTTCTCGTTCACTTCCACTGTCCTTTAGCAGGCTTTGGAATACTATTTAAGTCCATTATGTTGGGGGGCTGAATCGGGATAATTAGCCTGGTCTCTCTCCTCTTGCCTGAGAGCTAGGTCGTCTCTGGTAGTCTTCTTATTAAGGTGATAACCTGTCAAACACATGAATGTGCTGTGATACCCTCAGTCTTGACAGACAGTCCCCTTTGGCCTACAGAAGGGGTTGTATCAGAGTTTCCCCTTGAAAGTCCAAGGGAGATGAATAAGGAAATGAATTTGAGGTTTTCTATACACAACCCATTATTCGTATTCAGATACTGGTATGCACCATGAAGAATCCTTTCATTGATAGGAAGCTATGAATGACTACGGAATATCTATTTTGACTTTTGCTTTTTACATATGTTCAAATGGATTTGAATGAGTTTTTCTCACCTAAGACAGACCCAATTCACGATCAGATGAAAGTAAAGCAGCACCTCCAGGATCTTGCCTGGTTAGCTCTTCAGTATGAACATCAGCACCAGCTGTGTGGCTTTGTATTCCCTGCTGCTGCCCCATCCCATAGCTATTTGATATCTCAGATACATTTACTTCAGATGGAATCCGTTTTTTTTTCCCCCCAGGGATACTCCCCCTACACTAAGAGCAGCACAGCTGAAGGACTCCTTGGCCAGAGGAAGGGGAGATATCCACCATGCTACGTGAAAGGAATACCTGGACCCTGTGAGTCCTGAAAGGAGGCAGAGCTTTGGAAGTCATGAAAAACATGACATGGTTCCAGAAAGACAGGAGTTACACAGTAACGGACCAGACATCATAACAACGGTCCCAAAGCACAAGCCAATGAAACGAAACATTCTTATCCTTAAAATAAGCTCTCTGGATTGTCTTTGCTTGCCTTTCATTCTTACTTGCTTCGGAAGAGATGTGGAAAAGAAGGCAGAAATGCAACGCTATATCTGTAAAGTATACTACTCACTAGCAGATGGCACGAGGCCAAAACAACCAGTGTTACACAGCTGAGGGATCTAGGGACCAACATGGTGGTCTCACTTTATAAAGCTTTTCCCTCTGCTTCCAGGTTCTCAAGCACAAAAATCAACCTGAGGCACCTTTCACTGCTGTTTCAGAAGCCCAAGAAACTGGCTGGACCGCAAGGAACATGTTCCACCACGGAGACAAATGTGTCGACGTGAGGAAGATGATGCCAATAAGAGACTGGGAGCATGAAGATCAGGTAAACAGAGGTTTTTAAAACTTTGAAGTAATTAGCATCTTTCTGCCTTAAAAGTTTGCAATGAGCAATTACTGAAGCACAAATCAAGAGGCTGTAACCTAAGGTATAACAGCAAACATATTGAAACACACTTACTAATTAGCATTTCTAAGTATTCTTAAGGTATTGGTGAGCTTATAAAATAATAGAAAACTTCACATTGAGGCAAATCAGAAGGGAAGCCTTTCACAAAAATACCTTTAATTGGCCATCATTTCCCATGCTCCTGCTTTCTCCGACTAAAGACACTTGTGTCCCTGTTAACTCTGCCTCCCACACAGTCGACTCTTTCTTTTCCCCGATCCTACAATGAGGCAATAACACTGAGCTCATCAACTATCCCATTACCATAGAAATTATAGCAACGTCACAAATTCAGCAGTCTGATTCCTCGACAGGGTTGATTAGGAACAGATGATGAGCTGCAGAAAAGCTGAACCCTTGATTAAACACAAATAGCTCTTATAACGAACAAATATGGGTATAAAATATATTTAAAATCATGTAAAGAATGAGTGGCTTGATATTCTAGATACAAAATACTTTGGGCATTTCATTGATTTTTCAGAATTGTTTGAATTTGTTTGCAAAGTTCCCTAATTTATTTTTAAATCTCACGTACATATATATATGCAATTAGTAATCATATGTGCTCCAGAATTCACTGAAAAATCAGGGCAGGTACAGCCTGTAAAGCATTAGTTAGGACTTTCAATTTCTTTCACAATAAATGTATTTAGTATTACAAATGCACTATAGCTAAGTATACATATCCATGGAAATACAGGCAAACCAGACTCTTATTATTGTCAACTAGATCTACTTGAATTCAACGGGTGTGTTGTTTAGGGGCCTTTCTGGTACGTTCTGACCATTCCCTTAATAAAACCACCTCCCACGAGGTGCTCTGCATCTTGCACAAGTCCCAGAAAACCACTTTTCCCTATTCCCAGTGAAGACCTTGGCTTGGTAGGACACTGACACACTCCTCTCCCACTGCTTTAATACCTTAATGAATGAATCAAAGCTAGAGTCTTTATTGTCTTCTGAATCGAGACTTGTATTGAGCCCACAGCCTCTAAAGATGGCAAAGGACTATTGGTATCCTTCAAACCATTCATCCCCAAAAAAGAAATATCTTATATGAAAAGTGTTTCAACACGGTTTGTGTTCAAGAGACTGTCTTTTCATTTTAAATTCTCACACTAAGCATAAGTGCTAAATCCTCAATTCATACTTTACTGGAGACTTGACAACTCCGATTTCAACCAGTTTATTTTACCAGTAAAAGCGTGCGGTAGGGTGTGCATTCCCATTCCAGGCCATCTCTATTCTCAGGCCTGCTGCAGTGTTTCTTCTACTTCAGACTATTTAGTCAATGCCATTAATCAAAATCCTATAGCAGAAAATGCATGCATAAGTCCTACACATTTATTGCCATGGCAACAATTCAGGCTCTTGTTCATATGTCAAGCTACATCAGTGGAGATAAATTCTATTGTTTTCACACTGACAGTTCTCTCTGTGTTGGACTTAATCCATGGAAAAATATAGCTTTGCCTCTTATTAAAATAAAACACAGACCACCCAACTCTCCAAATTCTCATTCTTCAAAGTATAACTGAACAATCTCAATAGTTATAAAGTTATAGTTTGATATTTAGGTTTATGATAGTAATTAAAGTGTAAAAAAAAGGCCCAGTCCTCATGATATTGTTTTAATCTGTGGGACTGGCTAGGAATTTAATTCTTCGTGAAAAGATGAGCTCATTGCTGTGAAGCTAAATAGCTATGATACCAGAGCACTGTGTTCTTGAATTAGATTGCAGTATTTTAAAAGAAATGCCTTTAAGCTTTAAGTGAAGTTGATGTAATTCATTTTCCAACTTAGCTGTAGAGACTGTATTTTTCATAACATAAAAATTAATGAGTAATGCATAATATCCAGAGAAAGATTTTATATTTCATTTAGCTCATGACAAAATACACTCTCACGTGGGTGATTCACAAGCGTGAAAGAAAGATAAGCATCATTTTTCGTGCATAAGCCTCTATAGATTTACTTGTATGTGCTGTATTATGAGTAAGTCTTAATGCCTGACATAATTTTACATGTTTTTACTGTGTACTAGACCACAGTTTTGATTCCTATTATTTCTACAGACACGTCATCTTTCTCATTATCACAGACTAATGAGAAAACAGTCTCTCGTTAATAAAATACTTCTAATGCTTCATACACTCATTATTTCCTGTGTACGGTGCATCACGCTTCCTAGAAAGGCAGAAGCCTCATATCACCCCTAAAGACACGTCCTTTTCAATCTGACCCTTGTTTCACTTCCTCACGCAGGTTTAAGTCCCTGCCTTTACAGCATGCTTCATATTGACAAAGCCTATTACCATGATATACTATACCGGAGTTCATTTCAACTAATATCCACCGCTACATCTGTTACTGTCAGTACCCAATCTAGGTTCCTGTGTCACTGCAGATGAAGACAACCATTATATTTACTTATTGTCACGCCACATTATGCCAGTATCAGAAAGTGCTTCACATACACACTGTGTGTGACTTGCATCAAATATATATTTTTTTAAATGGGGGGCTTTGTGCAATTTGTAAATATCCTGTGAACTTCATTCATATTAATGAAGCAGCGTTTGCACTTTACTGGCATTTTTATGCAAATTACAGTAACTCTTTGTGTGCCATGCCACTATATGTGACACAGGCCATAGCTTCTAAAGCAAGACTCTTCTTTCCTCGGATGAGCAGCTCAGACTGAGTACAGAGCATGCCTTTTCCAGTCACCTAAAAGGGAGAACCTGGGGTTCTGAGGAGGCTAAGCACAGACTATGTCAAATAATTTATCGAATAGTTTAGTTTTGAATCCTAGCGTATTCTTAAGGACAAACACTAACAAAATATCTTTCAGGGTCTGTGCAATTGAGAGCAAAATCTCTCTTCTGAACTCCAACAAGTAATGTTTTACAGTTCTTTTCTTCACTTCAATTAAAAGCATCGTGTTTCTCATTGCTTCTAAAGCCAGACATACACTAGTTTCAATAAAATAAACATATTTTTAAATAGCAATATGTGAAGCAGAACAAAAGCAGTTTTTTTCATACACATGAATTGCACATCAAAATAAAATTTTAGTTCCCAGTTTAGCACTGCCCTCTGGTGATACATATCTCGGATATGTCTGTGACCCGTTTCATCCTAGTGTATCAGGCCCAGATCTGGACAAGAACTAAAATTAAATGTAGGCATTTGAATCTAAGACAGGGATTCTATAAAGCTTTGTTTAACCCCTTTGGCTGCTAACATCTCAAAGATACTGTATGTCTGTCCACTAAGTTCCCCAGCCTGAAACTTGCTTTATCCGTAGGCAGAATTACTGCCATCTCAGAGACTTTGGGACGGTTCTGCTCTCTTGCAGATCCATCCTGCCGTCTCCTTTAGTAGTCTCTAACCCAGAAGTGGGTTCTCAGTGTCCTAACATACATCTACAGGAGCACTGACAACCCCAGCCACGCTTTATCTTTGAAAGACTTGGGTATCTGCTATCAAACAAGTCTTTTAAGCCATAAATCTCTCTCTAGGTGATTGTATCTGAGTTGCAGGGAGTCATCTTAATCCCAGAAGGCTGAAATTTATGAACCCTCCTTTCAGCAGATGGTTTCCTGCAATGCTTACTGGCTGTTTGTGTATCTCATTAGGAGGCACCAAAATACCACACTATTATTGTATCAGCCAGTGTTTCTCAACCTTTTTAAGATCCGCTAAGCTCTAAACTTTTTGAAAAAAAGAAGTCTTGTACCACAGTGGCAACTACTTACAATTGCATAAGACTAGGTTAATTTTCAATATTAATTTATTACTATTGAAGAATATAACCCTCCAATCCTAACCTAGCACACTGAAAAACGTTAGTCCATTGTTCCTATCGTAAGCCTAATGAGCAATGCTCCACTTACAAATGGATATTGTGTGCATCTGGAATGAAACATTGTATGGAAAGAGGTCTGCCACACATTTATCTGTGTTAAAATCCTTTTCAAGGCTCATTTAGGGAAGTTATAGGGTACCGGGCTCCTTTGAAAATCTGGCCTTTCATATTGGTGGCTATTGTTGAAGACACACCAATAAGAAATGATACAAGTTGGTATTCTGAATGTAATATTGCTGCAAGAACTGACAAATGTACGATTCTTAATGAGATACCATTTTCAATACAGGAAGATTCTGTAATGATTTTATTCTTTTTTTAATACACCAACCAAAACAATTTGTGCATCCCAAGTCAGGTCATAGTTGTAGCTAAATGGAGAATGCCACAAATATATGAACCTGATTTGCCTCCTTAAATGATAATCAAAACAAAAAGAATGAACTTTCCCTCCAAGTTCATTGCGCAATACTTCACATTATTAATCAGAGTTATGTCACAGGATTATTGCTTTGCTTAATAATGTGTTTAATGTAAATTTAATGTAAAAGATCCATGATAGAGGCAGTCAAAGCTCTATTAAAACCCTTTTGCAAAGTTCAGCCACTGCTTTAGTAGCTTTAGACTAATAGCCTAATGTTAATTTGGATTCTAATCTATTATTTTGCATGATATTTAATGTGTTTTTGTAATTAGATTTTTTTTTCCAGACAAAGCAAGAAAAAACCCTATGGGTCAGAGTGCATGACTGTCATTAACTACAGTGCATTTCTGGGACCTGTATAATCATAACACAGCTTCTGCAATGAAATAACGTAGATTATACTCCAGTCAACAACCTGTGTCTCATTCTGTAAATGGAAAAAAATAGATGACAATCAAGTGATAAATACCTGCAGCTGTTCACACACTGTTCCAATTTAAAAGGTTCCTACCCTCTTAGATGGTCCAGAATATTAATTCACATATTCATCCCTAACTCTGGTTCAGTCAAAAATGAGTTAGACTAATACGTCTGATAAACTCACTTCACTCCAAATGTGACTTTGAGAACAATTACATGATTAATTGTTCTGGGAGAAGTGACAATACGGTAACCTCAAAGAAAAAGGGCACAAGTATATCCAGGACACGACAGGTGAACACAGCACTCCTCAGAAGTTACAGACAGAAAGAAGGGCCATAATAATAGAAAGATGCAGCTCCTTTCCTCAACTTCCTTCTAAATTCCCAATGAAATTACATTAGTCTTAAAACAGTGATCGAGGATAATAAAGTATTTATTTTCTCAAAGTCTCTTAAGCTTTAATTTGGTTTTCGGTGCAATAAATTACTATAAAGTAGAAAGAAAAGAAAGTTTATGATATAAAAATCATTCTTCAATTCAGATGGAGACTCAGTATCCTTAGATAAAAGTGAAAATAAACTTAGAAAGATGAATTAAAGCAGGATTAGTTTGCTCTTATTTAATTAAATGGGGAATATGTATACATTGCTTAATTTTTATCTTGCCTATTCAGCTACATGGCCAAATCTCGCTCTTGCCAGGAAATTTTAACAAATTTTCTCTCTTCGGTGGATTGTCCTACTAAAAATACTGAAGAATTATTTCAGTTAAGCTCCCTGAGAAAAATCACAGCCTAATCTGATACACCTTGAAAGTTTATAGAGCTAACAGTACAGAAAATACAAAAGCTTCACTCTGGGGGAGTTCCAAAAGCACGTTTTCTTTCTTTTTTAAAAATAAAAGCGCACACAAAAAAATACCCCACAAACCAACAACAAGATAATTTCTAAAGTTATAGCTTCTGGCTCTAAAAGCTGTTTTCTTTTCATTCAGGACATAAACCATACTTTAATATTAAAGTCACTGGAGAATGTAAAGAGAACTTTTGAGAGAAAAGTCTGGTTAAATGTTTTTTGAATGAAATATGCAAGAAATGCAGACAACAGTAGACACCAGGAGTAACACTTTAGTATTCCTCATTTTCAAGTACTGAATATTCAGACTTGTTTCAGGGTTCTGTATGCTTTTTGCCTTCAGGAAGAAAGTAACCTTATCTGAACAACGTATAACATCATCATGCTGGCAGTCTGAACACCTCTGGGAAAAGAACAATGCTGTCGCTGTCATTCAGTAACAAAAATATACCCTGATGGTACAGAATTTTGTGTTACAGAATTGAGCTCTGGCATATCATAAACATATACTACTTCCAACTGATGATCTATTTGAGACAGGTTTTCTATCAATGCATCATGAAGCAGAGAGCTGTTGATAAGAAGCCCATATAATTCTCCAATTCATTTCTCAAATAAATCTCCCCATGCTACTGTTGGTGGAATAGATATGGGACATTTAATTGCTTCATCACCCTTCCCCTAAATTAGCCCTAGTGACAATAAAAATACCGGCCTGGCTACAGCAGATATAGCGGCAGCGAGTTTTCTTCTGATAGGTCACTTCTCCCATATCTAAATATCTAAGAATCAGCACTTGTGTCTAAACACACAGTTTAGTTGTACTCTCATTCACATGTTTTTGTGCAAAAGACCACAAAAAGTGGTAAATTATATTTATGACTTATTGTATTTTCGTTGACCTTGAAAATTGTGTAGTGTGAATGAAATGTGATTAGAAATTAGCATCCTTGTCTCAGGCCTATGTGTTCCCAACTTGGTTTAACTTAATATGTCTTAGTTTACCACTAATGAAAAGCACTGATACTGTTCCCACCCTATAAAAGTTCATTCATATCTGTCAAGTGCTAAGACACTTATGTTAAAAAAAAAAAAAAAAAAACAAACTTGCATGTTTTTCTCAGGGAGTAGCAAAGCCAGCAGAGAGATAATGCATCTCAAGATAATTTTCATTACACTCCTAAATTCCCTGCACACAAGAAAACCCAAATTAATGGGGTTTGTGTCAGGAGACTACCAACAAAATAGGAGAAGAACCAATCCAAATCCACAGGATTTACCATGTTACACCAAATTGAAGCAGAATCCCAGCACTGTTGAAAGTTTGCAGCCAGACTGTCAAAGAACAGACATTATTGACACTATACAAAATAATTCTAATGTAAGACTTGGAAAACTAAGTATTCCATTAGTCACTCCAATAATAAAAGTGATGATAGTTTATCATACGTCCTGTTGTCTGATGACCACACTCTCTTTCAGCTGTCAATGGTTGGAAGAAGGTGGAGAGAGAAAAAACTTCTGTGAGGCAGTGGCCCAGGTTGCCCAGAGAAGCTGTGGCTGCCCCATCCCTGGAGGTGTTCAAGTCCAGGCTGGATGGGGCTGGGAGCAACCTGGGCTGGTGGGAGGGGTCCCTGCCCATAACAGAGGGTTTGGAACTAGATGATCTTTAAGGTCCCTTTCAACTTAAACCGTTCTATGATGATGCAAATGTCAAAAGTAATCTATTAGGTCAGAAAGCCTCCAAAAGTATCTTTGGGATGGAACAGCAGTCTTGGATATCTTGTCTTCAGCGCTTTCAAATTCCACAGTCGTCAACCCACCTAGGTTTCTCCCACCCCAGATTATCATCCAGAGTCACTGATTCTTTCTCTGGTTGCAGCAGTAGGTATAGATTCCCCCTTGTTCTTGTTGTGTGTTCCATGCAATTGCAGCACTTCTGTTGCACTGAAAATCATCTAAGTACTAAGACCTACTGGCAGTATTTCACCCATTAGGAATATGTGAAGTTCTCCTTTTAAGAGAGCTTGTAGGTTTTCTAATGTAGTTTATCACTTAGAATTAAAATTGCACATTGTAAGTGTTTTGTATTGTACCTATTTAACGATGTAAGAAATCTGGTGGAAAAAAATCACCCAGAAAGTGATCTTTCATATAAATACTTATATAAAATCTAAACCTGAACAATGCCCAAAGGCTGGGAGGGAAAAAAATATTCCAGAGCTAACTGCAGTATTTCATAAAACACAGTTAGCATAGATATAATGTAACCAAGTCAAGCAAGATATGATTGATTTATTATATTGGAATCCATTAAAAGTATTCCATTGCAGTTTTAAAACCATATAGTCATTAAATATCTTTGAAAACACACATTCTCTACCATCATTATAAGATATTTTTGACAGCACATCATTTTTAATGGCACCATTATAAACAGGATTCATAATGGCTCTGTTTAGTATGTAACAGAATTGGAAGTCAGTAATATACAGACTTGTATTCAACATAATCAGATAACAGAGGACAGAAGGAAAGATGAGTGCACAATTAATACATGAATAATTATTTTGTGTAAAATGAAACGCATTTTAAATAGTGTGTCAAATAGGCATTAAGATGGAAAAATGAAACAGTGAAATAGATTTGATGTACATTACTTACAAGTACAACATGAACTACCGGTGCTGATATAGGATCTAAATAGGAGAGGAAAGAATTAGCCCAAGGCTAATTGAAGCGATAACGCTGGTTTCTAATTGCGGCAAACAGTTACATGCTGCAGATGCAGTACACATGCCTTAAAACATGGCTTCAGCTTAACCCTTGCTTTTGTTTGTGGTCCTTTCTAATAACAGGACATTTGAAGAACAATTCATGGCTTTTGTCCCTTCACCTGCACTGGGGTAATCAGTCTTCAACTGTCCTTAGACAACTTCACAGTAAGGAAACCAGGAAACCTAAAGGATCTCAGCAACATTGAAGTTTACCTTTAGTTAAGTTACAATTTAGCGACCTAGGCACTTGAAATGAAAACCAGGTCCTAAATTAGGTACACAACAGGCAAGATAGATTTATATGAGGAAAAAAGGAAACTAATGCAATACAACCCCTCACCAAGAGTGGTATCAAGAAAAGAGGTCTCCTGATGCACCGCAAAAAGTAACGGGACTGCAGCAACCCTTATCAGCACAACCTGGGGCAAAAGACTCACTCCAGACACCTTCTCCCTACAAGGCCTGGCAGCGTAGGGAAAAGGATTAATAACTGAAAACAAGATTCTGCAATTAAAGTCTCTAACTGACCTCTATTGCAAAGCAGACACATTAACATAAAGCCATAGGGTATCTGTAATTATTTCTTTTGATGTATGAAGACATAAATTGACATCCAGGAAGATCCTAACCAGCCACGTAACTTGCCATAACTAAAAAAAAAGAAATAAAAGCATCTTGTAAAGGTCCATTATACCTTTAATATAAATTCTTGGTTGTAATGTCCTCTAGATAAAGTCTGCTCTGGACTCTAGTTTGTATAAGGCCTTGTACAGCCCAACAACTTGTTTCTAGCTGAGAGCAGAATTTTACGGGGAAAAAACCTGTAAAAAAAAAAAAAAAGAGGGGGAAAAGAAAACCCTCTTAAGATAGAAATGTCCCATTTTTTTTGTACTGATACTTAAAAGGAAGAGGTAAAAAACATTTTATGCCATTGTTCTATATCTCCTTTTCTGGACTGGAGCTGATTCACACCGCAGCGCAACTTAGAGCAACACTTTTACTGCCCTAAATTGATTGTCCCAGTGGAGCTACTGCAGTCATAGCACATATACATACATATATGTGTTTGTGTGTGAATACGTACATGTGTATGCATATATCGGTCATTCCACAGGATCTGCGGTGCTTGGGAAGAAGCATAAGTAGAGTTATGAAACCAGGTCTCCAATAGTTTCATTTCTTTCATTATGTCATTTGTGGCAGTGCCGCCCAAGAAAAGAAGGAAGTGCCTATAAACCATTCAAACTGCCAAAATTTATTACATGCCTCTGTATTTGAAAAGAGCTGGCTTATAGCCATACTGAGAGAATCCATTTAACAGTACATATATCTACAGGTATTAATGGCTGCATAGATTTGCATATCTGTATGGTTTTCTGTGGTCTGTTAATATGCAATCTAAAACAAGGAAATACAGACTTACTTCCAGAGCATCACCTTAACTAATACTGATAGTGTGTTTCTCTGTTTTTCCTAAAATAGAAGAGATGCCTGAATGTTTAAATTCATAGTAACATGTTGGAGCACTTACATTTTAGCACGTGAGCAGCATGCGACCATTAAGACTGAGGTTTTTGCCTTCTCTACTATTAGAAAATTACCTTTCTGTGTAATCAGAAAAATATCTTTTCCCCCTTCACCTGCTGTGCTAATTATGTAAAAGACAACATACAGAAAAACATGTCAAACCTGAGACTAACGGTACGGGTAATAAGTATGTGAAAGTCCTTTTCTGTCAGTACTTTTCCCCAAACTATAGTCAGGCATAGCTCCATAAGTTCTGTTTGCCATTTTGGCCTTACTCCCCAAACTTTTTCTCCCCTCTGCCACGTCAACCCTAAGCCTAAACGTTATTGCTTGCACACCTGAGGATCTCTGCATTCTCACCAGTGTTATGACTTTGCACTATTATTGAGTGTCCTATACAAATGAAAAAGCACTTTTCTACCCGTAACACAAAAAAAAGTATTTCTACTTATTTCTACCTTTCTAGAAGTAATGCAAAAATGCCTGTACAATATAAAATATCATTTACTTTAGGCGTCTAATTCTGTCAGTACCACCAGACCTTTATAGCCAACAGCCAAGACCTAATAGCCAGTACATACTCTACCACAGCTGAAATCCACCACACAGGTGAGATATATAGATCAGGTATGAAAGTTTTAATAGTCGCATATTAAAAAAAAATGGGGATTTTGATAACCATGGAGACTAAGATGGAATGGTGGTGAGGATGCAAGAGTTGAAGGGACAGGGAGATAACTCAGTAAGAACTATGCCGTCCTGCTTCTGCCAAACACGCCTGTATGTTGCTACCTAAATAGCAAGGGTTTTCTAAACCAGACTTCCCAGAGGACTTCGCTAACTGCAAATGTCAGAGCCTCAGTTCAGAGCACAGGCTCACCCTGAGCCAGGTCTGCAAAACCAAAGCTCTGAAAAATTCAAATAGCATACAAGGTCAATTACTAGGAAAAATCAGGTCATGGAGGGCTCTAATTTTACAATCCACAAAAGTATCAATCTTGCAACAACGATCTCTCAAAGTTCAAGATCCCTAGCTGTAAAATGGGAATATTACTATCCAGGGCTGTTGTGAGGAAACAATCATGTGCGTAAAGATTGCCATGCTACATTAATGATTTCTATATAAAAGCCAACCGGAATTATATTTTGTCAGAATTCCATCAGGATTATAACTTTTTTTGTCAGAATTATTGTTTGTTAGAACAGTCCAAAATAAATAAGGTATAGGAAACATACTTATCTGATCAAAGACTGCATCATAACATTTATGAACAATACAGCCTGAATTTGGATATTCTGTAATTTTTGGATATTGACTTTTTAACCTTAACAGCGCTCTTCTGACATACACCTTTATTGTGTGTGTAATATATTATAGAATGCCCTTCATACATAGCACCCTTATAGCAGAACAGAAGCATTTCCTATAGATTTTATTATAAATGCCTTAATGAAATTCTAATCAATAATACTTCAGAGAATGGTAAAGAAATTGAATACATTCATAAGTAAAAGGAGATGTTATTATCTCAGTTCAGTAACTATGAAATAGAAAGATGAAAAAAGTCTGGTTTTCATATCAGAACTGAGCACAGCTGTACAGTTATATAATAAAGTATCACTTGTATCCATGGCAATAGGGAGTAATTGATGCACCACCGTTATTTTTATAAACCCAAACAAAAAAATTCAACTGGAAATTTCTTTGCCAGTTTCTTGGCATTGTATGTTTTTTATCTGTACATAATGTACAAATTTACAGTCTGAATACACTCACTGATCTGACTCGTTGAATAAAACATGCTGGGTTTTGCTGCATATTAAAGACGATGGGGCTCTCATACCCAACAACCAAGTCTTTCATGAAGGATTTCATGAAAAAGATTTCTTGAATTGTTAACGTAAATTCAGATTGTTGTGTCTCTATGAATCCTTTGCCTGAATTATCAGATACATATGACCACAAGTCAATTGGGTTTTGGAGATTAAAAATGGGAATTCTCTTAGAAATGCCAGCTGCTGTTATTTATCAGGTATCCTATTACTTTGGAAACTGCATCGCCGTTTGCTTCAGCAATAGTCCTGTTTCCAAATTTGTCATGAGACCAGCCTGAGAGAGCCTTTAAACACCTGGAATGGAAGAAGGCAAGGATGCGTAGAAAATCCACACATCCGCAAGTTTAGCTTGTTTCCTCCATCCTGGAATTTACAGGTTTATCTGGCAATTCAGAGTTAGTGGGCTTGACCTGGGTCCTTAATGCAGGAAAACATCAGGTGCAGGCTACAGTGTACATGTCTACACGCACACTTTTACCTGACGTAAACTAGTTTTAGCTATAACTTCCCTTCTGTGATTCAAAAATTACAGCTGTTTTTAATATAATTCATCTCCTCATTGGCTAGTCACTATTCTTAATTGTGTTTATATTTAGTAAAAGTGTCTAAAAATAGTTCCTCTCCATTATTTTCTCTTTTTAGGCTATTTCTTCTCCTTTCCTCCACTACTATATCGCAATGCCTTTTTGTCTAGGAATACTGAACAGGGGATTGAAATGCATTAACAAAAGAAAGGTTATGGACTGAGTCAGCAAGAACAAAAGAACCAGAAACATCATGTAAAAGCTAATAATATTTAGATAGGGAGCCCAGAATTTAGCATTTTCATTATATTTTTCAGTTAGCATGAAAGTTTAATCTTCCACTAATCATTTAAAATGTAAAATAAACAGGGCTCTCAGCATATCACAGTCTATACTCAGGTCCCCAGGAGAGTGAAAACCACAAAAGAAACCTAACAATATGATGCTATATATTCTGAGATATTGCCATTCAATCTGATTTGCCACATGCCCATACATTTTAATGCTGACTTCATTATGAAATCTCTTCTTGATTAATCATTGGTGAACAATGACTAAATTGCACTCCAGCATCAGCTTGAACTGGGGCATTGTTAGCAGCAACATTCATTTGAAAAGCGTACCAGATGGGCCGAGGAAAGGTCAGTATGGTACTACCACAGTAACAATGGACAAAGCTCATAAACTGGTGGCAGAAATAGTTGAACTGAGACTACGGTAGCTTTACAGACCATGCTGTGAGGCTGTGGGGTTTTTTTTAAATCACGTTAAAGAAATGTATTATCAAAATATTTTATAACATCCACCGCCTCGCTACTGTCAACAGAAAGACTAAAAGGCACAGAAAGCTATTGAAACTTCTGAACCATAAATAAGTATGGATAGACTTTGGTAAGGACTTCTGTACGTTAATAACAATAGCACATTTAATTGTATCTTCTATGACTGCACAGTTTTCTATGGTATTTGCGTAGCTGCTTAGCATCTGAACCAGTCCCAGTCTGAAAGGTTCCTGGGTCCTGTAGGACTCTGACTGTAACTTCCCTCATGCATTCCAGTTCTTTCTTCCCGGGAGGGTTAGCTTATTGCTCTTACGGTACAGACTTGCCTTTACAATCTCTAACAGACGTTTCTTTTTAATCATCACCTAGATAACCCTCACTGCTGTGAAACAAAAGGTGTATTATCATTTTCCCAATTCATAAATAGACAATCTATCTCCAAACACAGACAGCCGACATATACCTCCAAAATAAAGAATCCTGCTAAGGTGCTGGAATACAAAGTTGTCCTAAAACCTGTCACAACTGCCATTTCAACACTGGAAATGCCACTGAGCATTCCCAAGCCACCTAAAATTTTGACAGACCTCCCTCTGTTTTAACCTTATCTCACACTTGAGTTCAGTTACCATCCTCTGCGACAGCTCTCCCAAGCCCTTTGAGAGTCTTAATTTGCTTAGCATACTTAGCGAGCACCATTGGAGGTGCTTCTTCCTGTGCCCCGTTCAGCACGCTACATCGGGCCCATTCAAACAGCGGGGTAGGTACCCCAGGGAACGGAAAGCTTGTGCAAAATACATAGAACCTCACACAAAGTCTCCGCCGGCCTCCTCTAACCACTCAGCAGGCCACTGTCACGAGTGAGATGTGGTCAGAAGTCTTTAGCCCAGGTATGCCATTAGAGAGGTTTTTTTAAGTGAGCATCAACAATTGTTGTGTTTAGCCATGCTAAAATTACTATTACTACAATGTCTCTACATTTCCTTTGAGCTTACACACCCCCGAGTATCTGAGCAATACTGCTCACTTATTGACACTGATCTGTCATTTGAGCAAATTTAAAACAGAGATCATTTAATATTGGCTCTTTTTAACCACACTGAGAATTTTCATAACATTATGGTTGTCTATACACTTTGCTACACTAGACATCTTTCAAGGTTAATAAGTTCTGGCAAATTGATATTTTGAAGTTACTGAAGAAAATGTCATAAAATAACCTTATATTTGGCATTTTAAGATGAGAGAAAAATTACCACAGGAATACTGCAATCCATGACTTCTAAACACCAACTCTTTCCTCTAATAAACAAATGTTAGTAAATGTTTTCTTAACACTTAAGTTTCCCTTTCTTCTGCAACTGCTTTTCGTATACTTCAAATTCTACTTCATATAATGAATGCATGACAAGTAGCTGGTAGACTGGAAGTCTTTTTTTTAACTCTTGAAGTTGTACACAAAGGTACAGTCTACAAGTATACAGGAGGTATATTCTGAGATGTTTTAGGAGCCTTAGGCTTGTTTCAGCAGTACAAGATAGACAAACTTCAGATACACAAGCAAATTAGCTACTGGAGCTGTGTAAAACTATGTGGAGCCAATTGGAAAGATGCACTTTTCTGCTAAGCTATGAAGTCCTCACAGCTGAATCATGGCAATTACAGGACAGGAAAGATAAAGTTGCCTACCCAGTAGCTTTTAATTTAACCCAGTATTATCCAGTTTTGTTACATAGATTTGCGGGTCTTAAAATAATACTGAAAATGGCAAGTATTGTTGAGATACTCCTTTCTTGCTTGCTCAAGGGCTTTTAAACTAACAGCAGCACATAATATAAACCAATTGGTTTTGTTTTCAATAAGGTTAATGTCCTTTCCTAAAGGAGCACAAAAAGCCTAAGTCAGATGTTGAATTCATAAGCAATATACAAGGGTCATCTGAAAGACTGCAATAATCAAAATCTTATAAAGGAAAGGCATAGCTATATGAACTTCATATCCAAGTGACATTCAAATTTTGCATACAAAAGTTTTCAATAACACATAAAACCAGAACGTGACCTTTAAGACCTATTTTGTATTAAGGAAGTATTGCAGTAGGTGTGGCAAATATTATAATACAGAATTTAAAAAAAATCAGTTCCTAGGACCACTGTACTCACTCTAGCGCTGATCATAAGAGCCATGCTGTACTCGCTTGAAATTATGATATTTTTATGGTAGCACTGCTAGCTGAATAAACCACCTTCACCTACTACTCATAAGAAGAGAAAGCACTTAGACCCTCCCTACACTGCTAACAAATGGACAAAGTCACACTCCTCCCCCACCTAACGCACACTCCGCCACAGCAGACAAGAGAAACGTGTCCATGTCACACTACAAAAAGAGAGAGAAAAATCTTCCCTGCAAGCTCACAAACCAATGAAGACAAGACTATACAATCTTCCTACACTCATTCAAAGCAGGGGTAGTTCTCCGAAGATCAACATATTTTTGTGAAATTCAGTTGTGGATCCCATTGTGTTCACTATAATTTCTCTTTTCACCTATATGATGATGGAGCCTTTGCTGTAGGTTGCTGGAGGGCAAATGCTAAGGAAGTTAGCTGTCGAGGTCGAACGACTTTCTTACATTTGTTCTTCAGAGGAGACTGAAGTATGACATACTCCTCAGAGGAATCAACACAAGGTCAAATTCCTGTAGCCCACACTTGGTTCCTCTGGTCTTTTTTAGCTGGTGAATCAATACTACAGAATCGCTCTCTCGGCTTTCTGCGCTGGTTGTGCACTGCTGAACGGATCATGTTGAAGGGATGCACTTTCATTTACACCTGAGTACAAAGCATTCAGTTTGGGGCATTTCTTCCATTTCTACAGTCTAAACCTACTTTTCAACTGTGTCTTCTCATGTCAGATAAGAGGACTCTGGATGAGGTATGACAACATCACCTCTTCACAGCGCTGCCACTGAGGACAGAAAAGGACAGTCTTTCAAGCTTCCACAGTGCTAGAGGCCAGAGGGCAGAAAGTATTTTAGTTTTATAGAAGAGCAAACTCTTAGGGTTTAATTAGGTACTTATTGGTTTAAAAAAAAAAAAATGCCGACAGAGAAATGCAGAAGGTACTTGTGGCGTAGAGAGCATTATCTGGACAGGGGGCTGCAGGAAAGTGCAGGTTATAAAGTGTCTTTCTCTGGAATAAAGAGGAAGAAAAGTAATACTTACCATCTGTGAAACACAATGAAATTAGTTATTAAACCAGTATTTCTGAATTTCTGGGTTTTGTTATTAACTCAGGTTAAGAGCTTTCCTTTTCTGTATCATCTTTAGGAAGTATTTTGTTTGGTGACTACCTGAAAAAGATCAGAGGAGAAGTAACTAGTTTGTAAGGAATTTTTCCAGCAAGTAAGTGGATATTCCGCACTTCTATCTACATCTGATTAGCTGTGTTAGATCACCCTGGTGTGCAGTGTTGTTTAATATCATTGGGGAGTTTTACACAATGGAAAAAGTATATAATGTTTTAGGGATTTTCATGGGTTTGTGCTGGCAGAGGCTACTTACTGTGGGGACAGTGGAATATGTCAACCATCTTTACAATTTTGCTCAGCTCTGGTTTTAGAACCATTCAGTTGCTAAATTTTAGACTGCAGGGAATTTATGTCTCGTTATGACTTGAATAAGAGGGTGCTTGGTTAAAGGCCAGATGAAAATATTATGGGAAGTCTCTTTCAAGGTCAAGTCTGGTTAATATAAATTTTCATATAATATAAATTTTACCAGGATAAAAATCACTAATTGTTTAATGATTTTTCCATGTGAGTTCCTAAACTGTATGTTACAATGAGACATAATCAGTAGGGTTTCTTCCTGGACCGAAGCAATTCCTTATAGGAGCTTAGCTGGCCTTTCAAAAATACATTTTGTTTTCCTAGGAGAAAAACTTTTTTGAACAGAAGTCTTAATATTACTAAGATAGGTGTAAGCACTCTGTTTGTAGCACACGCTGTGATGTCTGATGACTTTGTTGTATATTAAAAACTGTTGGATTGACTGCTGTTTTTACAGAGACTGCTTCTACGTACTGTGGCTTGCAGGCTATTGGATCTTTTTTTATTATTTTTAAAGATTTTACAGAGTGCTTAGGAGAGCACTGTAGGTATAGAAGCGTTTCAGAGAGAATTTGGTGGCATGCTGAAGGTTACTGAGCTTGTAAAAACCCTGTGAGTCTAGGTTTTCCATTCCTGATAAGGATGTCATCTGCATAACTGGATGGGCTTTGTGATAGGACTATTTAAAAAAAAAAAAAAAAAAAAAAAATCTGTTCTTTGCAGCAGCTCTGTAAAAAGTTGACCATGCGAGGCTATGTGTGCTTATAGTTTGGAACTGTACATCTTTGGAAGTAACTTCTTTCTGTGTAAAGATGAAAAGGCTGAATGTTAAAATATCTTTGGGACAACATGACAAATTTGACTGTAAGCTTACAGCAGTGACAGGCAGGCAAAAAAAAAAAAAAAAGAGCTACACAAACTAAGTAGCAGTGACACATCCTCTATAAATATAGGGTGGGAATAATTTTCTACATCATGAAAAAAAAAAATCACTGAATGAATACTAGTCTTCTAAAATAATTAGATTTTGGTTTAATTACTGACATTTTTTTAGGCTAAACTCTGAGCCCAATAAAACCTGATGGAAGAGTATCTTCAGATCATCTGCTATATATTTTTAGTGACTCTCTCAGTATCACACAATATTGTATGTTCCACCAATACTTCAGATCCTACCCAAAGCATTTCTAAGCAGAACCAATATGTCCAGAGATACACCTACTAAAGAAATTCCTCAAATTTTATTTTTTTCCTCCTAAAAATATTTGGTATAACCTTAGGGACAGGTGTCTACTTGCGTTATTCAAATGCAAATATGTGCTTGCTTTATATGGACCATTAGTTAACAAGAATACCACAGTCACAAGGCAATGTACTACCCAAACTGTCTTCAGGTGGAAAAAATGACTCACATGCACAAATCTTTTTCCAGCTACCACAATGGAACAAATACACACAGGTGTCACACTACCCAGTACCATTACATTCCTCTTACTTAGAATTCCAGCCAGGAAATAGCAAACTTCACCCTTGGACAGACTCGTAAATAGTTAAGTACCCTCTATCAACAGACGATAAAAGGGAAAAATAACCAATAAAACTACATAATGAACAACTGGTGAACAAACAGAGCTACAGCACTCAAACACAGTCAAGTTATTGCCTAGGCTATTACAAGAATTTTACAGTAATATCATTTGATTTTCTAGCTTCACAGCAATTATATCAAAGGTCTTTTACTCTTTTCAGTTGTGTATTATTGCTTTAAAATAAATTCTATTATGAAGTCCCATGTGGAAAGGAAAAGCAACAAAAAGTTGTTTTGTTCAAGGTCACAGATAAGCGTGCTCAATAGCTTATATGTAATTTTGTATCATTTTTCTTTAACTCCTGGAAGTCAACTGATGATATACTCTGCTTCCTACCCAAAGGATACAGTACAGCACAACATTTTTGCCACTATAGATAAGGGAAGCTCAACTTCTTGATTCTAGATGCAAATTGGAATTTGCACAGTTCAGGTTAAATTGACTTTGGCTTCATCTCACAACATCTGAAATCATACTGCAGTTCTCCGGTGCTTTTAGGACATAATTAGATAAATTCATAGATTAAGCTGCTCCTGGCAGTACTTGCTCTTCTGTGAATAGTGAACCAATTCCACAGCACATTGAAATACAAACTGTAGTTGCAATACCAAGTTGGCAATGCATCTTTGCTGTCAATTGTTGTGTGCCATATGGACCCACTTAAGCCTCTTCCTCTTTTGGCTCTTGAAGAGAAGGCAGCCATTGTGGCCAGTCATGAGGTCAGTTTGGAAACCAAATGGCCCAGGTGCAAAAACTTCAGCAGGGACATCTGCATCCATGACTGGGTTTTTGGCTAGGTTTATGCCTGCCCATATTTAGACATGATATCTGCCTTCTTGCGTAATGTTACCATTTTCTGCCAAATAAAACCCAGTAAGTCTGTTCTAATTTGTATTGTAAGTGTTCACAAAATACACCCAGTATATTGCTATTTTTTTTTGTATCCTCTTCTACTTTTCAAATATGAAAAGCACTAATGCTTTTTTTTCACGTTATTTCTTCTATCAGATAACGTACATAAAAGTTCCGGTGAAAGTTCTTACAAATTCAAATGTGGATATTAATAATCTCTTTTTTAGAAGTTTGATGCCAGCCACCAAGGAAAGTTGAGCTACTCAGAGGAAAGATTACAAGTGTAATTATAGTGATATTGATATAGCTACAGCCTCATACTTTGTACAAAATGCAAATGCTTTATCCTTTAATACATAATTGTTAAGAAGGCTAGATAGATGCATATCAATCAAACTTATTTTGTGCTCAACAGTAGTACAGTTAAATATCTACTAGATATCTAAATTGTACTTACATTTCCTGCCACAATTCTCTCCGAGGCCCAGATCATACCAGTGTCTTGTTTCTCACCTCAAAAAGATGCTCTACAAGAAAGGAAAAAAAAAAAACAACAACAAAAAAAAAAGCCCAGACACTTATCATTGCAGGGCTGTAACGCCATTTGAGGAGCAAGGAAAATGCATTCTAAAACAACTCATGCATTTCATATATGAATACCATTCTGTTGGTACATTGCCTGTTTGTCAATCTTAAAACCACACATCGAGTTTAACCTTCAGTTTGGAGGAAGCACAGAAAAAAGGTACCTGTGCAAAATCTCAGCAGTCTGATCCACCACTGTATGATTCAACTTCTATATTGTTCTAACAGGATGCAATGCAAGAATTAAGGTCACAATATTTGACAAAGACTTTATGAAGTTACTACTGAAAAAGAGATCTCATAAAATATACAAAATGCATATGTACAGATGTATTAGTTATGTCACATAACAGAATTATTCTATTCTCATTATTATAATACATAGTATACTTCCAGTTTCATATTATGCTTTGTTATAGTGTTTTTAGTTTTAAAATGGATTATACCAATCCTTTCTTTATTCTGATCTGGGGAAAAGCACATCTCTTCAATGCAGTTCCTCTGCTTTCCTCTATCTTTTGTGCCAACTGTTCCACAAAACAGTTTTGTCACTTTGGTTATTTTTCCTGAGGTAACGTATGTCTACTGGACATGGCATCTACAGAAAATTCTGACTTGACTCAAAAGCACAAACTTATAGAAATAAAAATTATAGGACTAAGGAGCTTTGCATCAAGCTCTTCAGGCTGATGTAAGCTGCACCGAAATGAAGTTCTGCTAGCAAATAATGATGCCAATGGGGAGCTGCATCATGCTCAAAGTAGCTTTCAATTTTTAATTTTACTTCACAAAAGGAAGTGTCACATTCCCTGCTTAGAGTTAGCTGAGAGTGTCTGCAGCAGTGGCCTTAGCCCTATCCACAGGCCTTCGAGAAATTAGTGTTTTGCAAGAAAAAGATTTTGTAGTCTGCTGCCTCCAGAAAAAAACCTGCAAGAATGCTTTTCCTCACAGGAAAGATGTAGAATGAATGTGACAGTCTGGAATACCAGTGAACTGGCAGTTATTTGACATTGAGTCTTTCTCAAATGGCTGACAATAGATTTCAGAAATATGTGAGCAGCAGCAAATACATACAAGCCTTTGGAGAGCCCTAGAACTTATTCGTAGGTATTTTATATCAAGGATATGGAACAAACGCATCCAGAAAATTATTTAGTATTCCGGACACACATGCAGTACAATAACGCCTAGGAACACACAGGTTCCTTTGCTTGATTTTTATGTATGGATTCTGCCTCGTACTAGTAATCAGCTGCTCCGTTCCAGCCAGCACATCTCAAGGTTGCATAGCGCTCCTTCGATGATTACGGTGTCGCAACTTGAGCTTTCTGCTTTAAAACGTCATCTAAAGTATGTAGCAGTTAACTAATTTAGTATTTTGTATGGACTATATATAAATATATGTTTATGTACACTGTATGTATGCATGCTACTTAGATTCTTTTCCCTTTTGTACAATAAATATATAGCAAATCCAAACTATTTGTGATTGCACAGTTTTAAGGAACTGCTAAATGCCTCCCTTGTATTGTGTCACAAAACCGCTAATAATTGTTTAATGTAATCATCTATAGGTAAGAATATTGATATAGAAACAGGGGATTCTGATATCTCAGCATGTTGAATTGCAAAGAATACATTCAGCTTTGCTGACCTAACGTCAATTGTAACAACCAAAATCAGCACAATTTTTCCAATATGACATACAAATGTCAGAGTCCCCTCCTATGCTGTATACATGAAGATGTGGGAGATGGCCATACCATCTCTACAGTATCAGTCCTGCCAAGAGATGCTGGCTAGAAGCCAAAGTCACAGCCTGTTCTCTACTGAAAACAAAAATGATAAGAGAAGCCACAATCAACACCAAACATACTGGCATAAATCTTTACAAATGCAATGCAAGTGTCTTAAACTTGTTCATTGTTTAGTTTTAAGGTTTTCAAGTAAGCCTTCTTGAATCCACTAATTTCACACTGGCTCCAGACACATCTGGAACTACTATATTGTGTATTTAAAAAAGAAGCAGAGCTCACCAAAGTACTACTGATCTATCTACATTTCCTAGAAAACTACATAAAGAAATGAAATGCCTTACAGAATACGTGACACAATGCGCTTTAGTTACAGCCATGAGGTTACTCCTTTTCCCTCTTGTTGTCAAGTTATCAGCCAGGACTTCTCCCACACATGCAGTAAACCAGTTGTAACTAGGAACTCTGCCTTCTCCTCCCCACAGGGTATGAACGTTTAACTGGCTTACCTGTATCAAGCTATTTAGAAAAACAAGTTGTTTGTTGAAAGATACAAAGCAAAGATCAATTTATAACATAAATTATTTAGGTCATGTTTAATTCTATGTTAAATTGGCATTTGTCAAATCAGTACAATGCCCCTTTGAGTGTTTCGAGCTTACCTATAATTGGAGAAACATAGATAAACATCAAGTTCTTCTAAGTCTTCATGATCTCTGTGTTAATGCAGTGTATTTACAAACGTTTATGGGATAGATTAATTCTTACATCTGAAGAGAAAACCTGGGAGAAATGACAATGAAACAGCCTGTAAATGTATCCTTAAAACACTTACAAAGACAGTACTGTATTTAATCATATATATCAAAAGAAGCGATTGTCATGTTCTTAATAAGACCAAATATTTAGCAAGCTTACAGGAAATCTCTCTACACCAGACTCTACAAAAGACTACGTCAGCACAAATGTAAAGGATTTGGGGTTTTGAGATACACTAGCCTTGAACAATAATCTTCTGATAAACCTCAAATTCCAGATGGTCTTTGTGGGTTTCAGACAACAGCTGTATTCATACAGCATCATGATGAGGTATCCAGCTTATTTTTAACAGTAAATATAGATAGCGGTACTGTTTTGATATTACTTCAAACAATATCCAGCATAAATACTATTTTTAAGAGAACAACTTGAGATCTTCTGTGAGGACATATCACAATAGCCTCACATAGCTATCAATATTTTTAGATAGGTATTTGTTGAGCAATACAGTAATTTAAAAGGAATTTCGTAATTTATTTAGTCTTCCCCAAATGAATCACAGAATCGTCAGGGTTGGAAGGGACCTCTGGAGATCATCTAGTCCAACCCCCCCGCCAGAGTAGGGTCACCTACAACAGGTTGCACAGGACAGCGTCCAGGCGGGTTTTGAATGTCTCCAGAGTGGGAGACTCCACAACCTCTCTGGGCAGCCTGTTCCAGTGCTCCACCACCCTCAAAGTAAAGAAGTTCCTCCTCATGTTAAGATGGAACTTCCTATGTTCAAGTTTGTGCCCATTACCCCTCGTCCTATCAATGGGCACCACTGAAAAAAGACTGCTCCCATCCCCCTGGCATCCTCCCTTCAAGTATTTGAAAGCATTAATAAGATCCCCCCTCAATCTTCTTTTCTCCAGACTAAAGAGACCCAAATCCCTCAGCCTCTCCTCATATGAAAGATGTTCCAATCCCCTAATCATCTTTGTAGCCCTTTGCTGGACCCTCTCCAGCAGATCCCTGTCCTTCTTGAACTGGGGAGCCCAGAACTGGACGCAGTATTCCAGATGCGGCCTCACCAGGGCAGAGTAGAGGGGGAGGATGACCTCCCTCGACCTGCTGGCCACACTCCTTTTGATGCACCCCAGGATGCCATTGGCCCTCTTGGCCGCCAGGGCACATTGCTGGCTCATGGTCATCCTGTTGTCCACCAGGACTCCCAGGTCCCTTTCCACAGAGCTGCTCTCCAGGAGGTCGGCCCCCAACCTGTACTGATGCATGGGGTTATTCCTCCCCAGATGCAGTACCCTACATTTACCCTTGTTGAATTTCATTAAGTTCCTCTCTGCCCAACTCTCCAGCCTATCCAGGTCACGCTGTAAAGCAGCACAGCCTTCTGGCGTATCAGCCACTCCTCCCAGTTTAGTGTCATCAGCAAACTTGCTGATGGTACACTCTATCCCTTCATCCAGATCATCGATGAATATATTGAACAGGACTGGACCCAGTACTGACCCTTGAGGGACACCACTTGTTACTGACCTCCAGCTAGACTCTGCACCACTAACCACAACCCTCTGAGCTCTATCTGCTAGCCAGTTCTCAATCCACCCCACTGTCCATCCATCTATCCCACACTTCCTAAGTTTGCCAGTGAGGATGATGTGGGAGACAGTGTCGAAAGCCTTGCCAAAGTCAAGGTAACAACATCCACTGCCCTCCCCTCATCCACCCATCTAGTGACCTCATCATAGAATGCTATCAGATTAGTCAGACACGACTTCCCCTTAGTGAATCCATGTTGACTACTTCTGATAACCTTCTTTTACACTCTTCCACTTTACTACCTCTGTGATAGTGTTCATAGCTAAACAGTGTTTTTAGTCCAAATGCAAGTCTCCAAATATCCTTGCACTAGCATTATTTTTATTTTTGTTTGACACAAGTTCTTAATTAATTGAGCTTCTTTGTACTTTAAGGTATAGAAGATCAACTACATAAAAATGAGATGTCAAATGTTCCCCATACATCAGGCATAATGCTATTTTCATCGTAACTTTATAAGACATCAGATATGTTAATATTTATGGAGTATACACGGAGGAATACTGCTAGAATTAATAAATAATAAAGCTAATATTTTTTGCAAAAATAAATCATCAGCTATCTCATTATAAACTGGGTGTCTTCAGTTGTAGATAATTTAGTACAGTAATAAATAACAGGAGAACACAGTGCTGATGGAATTATATTTCATTATTTAAAATATCTTGCTACTCATATAAGAACATATTCTTTTGTGTTCAAAAATTGCAGAAATAGACAGAACTGGTTTAGAATTGAGGGCACTTTCAAACAAACAAAACTGAGGTTGTCCCTAACGTGCCAGCTAGACATTATTGAATAGGTGTGTACAGCACATACTGTTTCTGAAATCATCCCGAGATGTGCCTTTTTACTTAAAAATCATCCTCGGACGTGTCTTTGGCAAGATGTAGCTCAGCAAAGTTTAGCCTATTGTTCCTATTGTCTCAACAATAGTAGACAACTTCCACCTTGAAAAAGGCATTATCTTACAGATTTTAACGTTGCCACTTTGAGTCTTACCTGTAGAACGGAAATAAAGAATTAATAAGGGGCAAGGGTTGGCAGGCAGGGGGGTGTGTGCAACAATTAACAGAACTTTATAAAGACCTTGCATACAAATTTATTGCACCTAATGATACAACAAGAACATATTAAAGAATCTGGTGTACATTGGTACTTGCATTCAATACTGTTAACAGGTTTACCTCCTTCCTGATGTGTCTAGTGTCATGGTTCAGTTTTGTAAAATCCCTACCAAACCGGCGCAGTGCACTCTTCGGATGCAGGGAGACTAACGCGCCAGATTCTGTATTCTGAGCAGCACTGTAGGACTGGCCCCTTCACTCTGCAGCTAGGATTCTCAAAGCATCCCAGAGAAAGCAGGTATCGAGTTCTCATTGAAAGTGAAAGGGAACTGATGCTGAACTCCATTAGACCTCTTCATTTGTAAAATCCCAGCCTATTCTCCTTGACATGGGACATGTCTTCACTTGGTTTCTAATCTATGGCTGGTATGTATTATACAAGTGTTAATTAACTGATAGTAACGTAATTAAGAAAATGTTGCTATGGATCATTGTAATTCAGTTTCAGATGCTGACAATGAAATAGAAATACAATTTTAAAACAGCAACTTGCTGCCAAGCACAATGGAAATAGGAATATCAACATGGGGTTATGATTAGAACTCCAGAACCTTCCAAAGTAACTCATAGCTCTATCGCTTCATTTTTTACAGCTCTCTTCCATTTTCTATGGACTTCCTAATCTAGACACAGTATATGACTGAGATTTACATATAATTTAGTAAATCACTCAGCCCATTCTGCTATTGAATTTCTCAGTACGTGACTTAGTGAACTGGTTTTATGTCAAAAGCACATTAAAAAAAGATAAGCCTAGGCAGTATTTTCAGCCTATGACAGATAGTTAACACTGTATTGTTTAGTTTTCTGTGTCTACACCTAGATGACAAGGTGATGATTTGTTTAAACATTAGGAGTTTTAAATATATACTGATCAAATATTATCTACGAACAGCTTGAAGGGAAGTGGTACATAAAATTGATGATGAATTGATTAATTCACTTTACAAGTCAGGGACTTATGAGAGCAGAAGCTAAGACAAAGTGGAAGGCATAAACTAAATTATTCACCAGGTGGATTCCATTACATTTCTATGTCTCCAAAATTAAAATCCTGATAACACAAACAATAATGTTACAACAGACAGTGAAACACCACCTAGCCAGCAGGGAAGCAACAGAATGTTATTTACTTCCATTACCATTGTTTTCAATAGTGCTGTGACAACTTACACAGTGAGGGGGTGGTTCTCTGAAATCTACAAAATACCTCCCTTTATTTTTTCATCATCATTTACTACATTCGGGTTTGGTCTTTTTAGCCTATTGTAGTAACATTGTTGAAAGAAAAAATAAAATATCACAACACATTTACACTGAATTTTAATGATATTATTATGCATATGAGCCAAACTTCTATATCCAAGAAACAAACTTCTAAGCCAAGCTTGCATTTAGCATGAAAGGAACAAATCCTGATAGGTTTTTAGTTCCAGGTTCCTAGAGATGCTCAACACTCCTACTAGTGTCCTATATAGCCCTCTCCTCAAGAGAGTAATAATAAAAGTAAGTGTTTTGCTTATTCTGTTTATGTTATAAGATGCAAACAATGCAACTACAGGACCTTCCAGAGTAACTTTCAGTGCTCAGTAAGGTAACAAAAGGGGTCCATAAACACGGCTCAGAGCTACTTACTATTTTCATCTTTCCTTTATTTGCCATGGGACTCAACCCAGCAAACAGTGATGATGCAAAATATTGATTCCCACATTCAGAAGCTGGATCTGGCTTTTGGGATCTCAGTTCCTGTATCTTTCCACATTTCAGGCTCAAAGTTCTTTACACTGAAATATAAAGCCTATAGCGGACACCACGATTCCTTATTTTGAGGGATACCTGCTTGTCCTACAGGAGTCACACAAAGCGTTTGAACCCTATCCCGCAAACAACTGTGCATATAACCATGCACACGAAGAGCCCCAAAGTTAGATGACTAAGTGTTGTGGGGCATGTTTGAGCATTTTACATCTGCTTCTTCCCAAAATATAAGATGAAGCACATTATCTTTTCTACCCGTACACTGTGTGAAAATAGAGCTCAGGGGAGCAAGCATCCTAAAAAGGTAAGTGACAACATCAAGATGCCATTCCCAAGAAATATATTCTAAAGTTATTCAGATGTTCCCCTATGCCCTCATGGCTAACATCTACAGATGACCAATATGGAATACAGCGAGAATTTTTACCAAAAAAAAACCACGTTCGTTATATATGCAATTTTTAATGACATTACGTGAAAGATGACAATTTTGTCTTGATTTTGTTATCAGAAAGAAGCTATTTTATGCATTTTTTTAATGTAAGAATTCTGCGTGTTTATCCAAGGTAAATATGCAAGCATTAATAACGTAAGAACACGGACATTGTTTGGGATTAAATTAAAGCCATTTGCCTTATGCATGCTCATTTCCTTTTTTACTACTCAATTCCCCTATGATGCCATCTGATCACTTCTTGAATGTCCCCTGTGCTTTTGCCTTAACAATCTTGCCTGGTAGGCCATTCCACACGTTTGTGATTCTCGGCATGAAAAAAATGCTTCCTGACATCTGTTCTGAATTTGTTTCTCTTTAATTTCCATTTATGCTTCCTTATCCTAACATCTGTGTCACTCTGCAAACGGTAATTCAGATTGACGTTATCTGTGCCATTTAAGATTTTACGTTCCCTCGCTAAAAGCTACTCGTAACCATGTAGTGTTTTTGTAGCTCTTGCTGATAGTTAGTTTAGCAACATTTCCTAGTTGTAATTCATATGTTTTAGGTTATACTTTGGCTTTGTTGTTGTTTTTTTATTCTCTTTTCACGCACATTCCTTTTGAATTGGGGGCTAGCGCTGTACTCAGTGGACCAATTTCAGCCCATAGGTCTTTCCCACAGCTATTGTATATAGGAAGAAAAAGAAGTAGAATTTGGCCCAATAAGCATAATGGGGGTATCAAGAGGACTGTATATTATGCTAATTCCTGCTGTGGGTTAATAGCGTGCCTCTGGTATCTCTACAAATCTGGCAGTTAAGGAAACTTTTCAATTGTTTCTCTCACTGGCTTAAATATAGGGGCTGGGGGACCAAATTGTACTCAGTGAACACTATGTTTTGATAATTTCACCCCATTTTGTCCAGACAGCCAGAGAGATAGAAAGATTATGAAAATTACTCTTACTGTTCTCTTAAGTCTACAAAAGAATCTGGGACTCTTTTTTTCTATTCCTTTAAATCCCTAAGACTAGGACTCAAGTATCTTCTTTACCTGCCCCTAATGAAACAGATTAATTCCAAGAAATGAACTGCCAGAGCCTAGACTCCCAACGAGGAAACCAATTAACAGCATGTTTAACAGCAATTAGCAAACAGTCCCATTTTATATGGTTGGTAACTATGATTCAGAGTTTAAGATGTATGCTTTGCACTACTAGAAAAAAATAGAAGTAAAGCAATATGGTATAGCTGATTCTTGAGTCTGGACTCGGGGTTCGTGCTGGAGAACATAAACGTCAACTATCGATCCCTTTTTCAGGGTAGCAAAGAGGAATAATTCATACAGAGCTGTGTCTCAAGTCATAGCCATTTTAGCTTCCAAAATACACAAATTAGATTATTTGAAATTGTCAAACAATTAGCAGTACTTTAGGGATTTTTTTTTACCTTATTCTTGACTGTTGAATTAGTATGTGTCCCAAAAGTGCTACTGAACCATGAAACTGGTACTACCTAGAAAGGTTGAAACAATAATTGCTAGCACTTAATTGCCCTGCATAAGTTCCCCCCAAAGTATAACTTTTTACAGTGAGTATTTCTGAAAAGATTGAAGAAACATTCCATTTTATTCCACTATGCTAACAGTGTTGTGGAAAATACACCTAGATATCAAGAATATTTTGATACATAAGTTTAAGGTTTTCTCAAGTTTATAATTTTCTTTTTGGTTATGAGAAGATATTACATTTAAAAGTGTTATTACTACATTTGTTTCTTAGAGTAAGAAAATGAGAACAGCCTGTTTCTCTGTACTTAGAGTGCATGTTCAGCCTAACTAGGTTACCTAGTCATTTGTAATGGAAAACTTCGTGTCCATCATTCAAGAACTGTTTATTCTACATGGTGAAAAAGAAGCTAAAAGTGATATTAATCTTACTTTATAAAGGATTATCTTGATTCATTCATCTAGATAAAGTAGTAGGCTTTGAAATACCCAAATATGATCCAGCTTATGTCTCTAGAATACGTCCCATGAGAGTAAAAACTAAAATCGCAAAATACTGTGCAAGTAAACATGATGGAGGTGTGTGTGAATGTGTGTAGGAGGGGAGACTGATTTAAAAAAGGAGGTATTCAAGGAGTAATGTGCCACCTAAAACATGTTTCGCATCAAAGTAAAAATCCTACTCTTTATAGCCAGCAGAGAACTGCATATCAAGCACACTAATGGGGGAAGGTGGAAGAGGAAGGAAGCGATATCAATATCTGTTTTCATTAAAGGCGAGGGGGAAGAATTTTTACATATTATTTACAGTTAAGAGCAGATTCCTCTCCTTTAAACCGGGATTGCAAACAGTAAATATGGCATCCTAATTACTTTCGCTGAAGAGTGGGAAGTTTTTTAACAGTGCTCAATATTTTCTCAAGTAAAATGAGACTATTATTTTACATCATGTCTTTTAGGTTGCTTAATTTAGGCAAGGAAAAAAGGTATTTTCTCAAAATGTTTTGATGTTCTGGAACACAATAGAAATCACTGTACTTCCAAGTAATGCCTGCTGTCTTACAAAGCAGGCCTGGGTTACTGACCCTGCCCTAACGAAGCTTCTTCCCTGATTAAAAGGTAAGTTTCTTTCATGGTTATATCATTTTAAAACCTATTCAGATGTGATAACATTTTTGCTCCTGTATCTTGGCAACATGATTTATTCCGTTAACACTGAGTGTTACAGTCTGGAAAACGCCGTACCATCTGGGTTGAATTAATAGCCTACCCAGAAAAATAAATGAGAATGGTCCGCTATAATTAACATGTAGGTAAAGTATATTTAACAGATTATTATAATTAATATGTCAGTTACCGATTTCATGCTAAACAGAGTTGTGAACACAAGATATTAAGATTAGTTACCCCCTCTGTATGTGCCTAGTAAAAATGCAATGGAAAAATAGATCCAAAGAATCAATAAAATTGACCTTAACATTAAGAACATCAGATATGAAATTTCAAGCAAAGAGAGGCATCGTGGGGTATTATGAAACAGCAGTAGAAAATTACTAGTTTGATGAATTCAGAATTAACACCAGTAAAACTCAAACATGACCTTAAAAAACAAAACAACCCCCCACCAAAATGCACAAGAGATGAATTCAAACACTGCTAAAGGCATCCATCTATGAAGATGGACAGGGCAGATTTGTTTCTTAACACTGTCTCAGTTTGTATTACATAAAACATAAGATACAGTCACCCACATGACAAAACCACTGGGTTTTGTTGGCAGGCTTTTCATAAGACACAAACGTTGGATAGGTTTTCACGGGTTACCAGAAGTCCAGCGGTTATTTAGTGACTTCCTCAACATCTGTGTCCCAAGAATATAAAGTTCAATTTCTTTAGCTACCCCACGATATGTATTTACCTTTATTCTGGGTCTTTGACGTTTTTTCAGCTGAACTGATATGATACGGCCAAGAGATATCAGAGAAACCATTACTGCTTCACAATATTTGTGCGTCTTTATCTTTCTTACTGTGTAGTAAGAAATCCAGAAACTCACATACAATTGAAGATTAATATCCAAAACTAATGCTACTCTTGTTTTGCACAAAAAAAAAAAAAATGTTTTTAAAAAGTAAAAAAGCCAAATCAAAATAAAAGAGGTTTCCAACTGCCCAGCCCCCTTTGCATAATTAGGGCTTTTGTGTGTCCAGATTATCTTTAAGCTCACGTTATTATAAATCTTGTTTATTACTGAAAAGACTAAGGGTCATTTGACAATGCTGTTAGGCACATTGCAAACAAAGTATGTAGGAGAATCCATTCCAAAAGGCTTGCAATTTAAATAGAGAAGACAAAGAGGAGATGAAAGGGGCAAATTAAATTCAAATGCAGTTAGAGAGTCAGGGGAATTCCCTGCTTTTTTCCCTGACTTTCGCTTTATGCACAGACACAAAAGTTAAATGCAATACAATAGTATTTCTTTTAAACACATACGGGATGACAAAATCATGAAACACTAACAAATAAGGCTATAGATAACAACACAAAGAAGCCTAAACCAGACAGCGCTATTCAGCTCATAGGTCTTGTAGAACAATATGGAAAAACATAGTCAATTTAATGAGGTTGAAATTATTTTAAAAATTCAAACAAGGTTTTTGGCACAACTTTCTGCTAGTGGAATTCCTCTAGGATATCAGTAGGTTGTGGAAAACACTGAACACAAGACTGGCACATTGATCGCAGGGAACATTTGGTGCTTAGAAGATTTCACAATTATATAGCTGAAAAAGAACGCTACAGTATTCTACAGCAATTGTCACAATTTAAATAATTACTTTAGCTGATTACTGTAGAATAGGAAATAAAATCAGCCAAAGAGATAATTACAGGCATGGCAGAAAAAGTTTCAGAAGCTTCCATGTAGAAATTAAGACAAAGGGCAACCCTTCTGCGTTCCTTTCCACGTTCACGTCAACTACAATGCTGCTGTTAGCATTCTCCAAGACTTTCACTTCCAACTCCAAGAGATACTCCAAAGCAATTATAGTCCCAGCTCAAGCAAATTTGCATTCTAATGTAAAATGTTAACAGTATTGCCACATGTTATTATGCCAATAGATTATCACATCTAAGTTTTTCAAAGTAATTTTACATTAACATGACTGAAGCAACTACTAGGATTTTGGAGAAATCGAATATATTATGGGATTTATGTTTTACTCTGCATCACCTGATATTAGTCTCTGACACAATTCTAAACAAGGTCGATCTGCGATCTGTTCCAAACCTGTAAGTCCACGTTTCTATAACCCATCCAGACTCTTCCAAATTAGTAGAAAAGAACATACAGTAACACCGAAGTGACAAGCAGTCTGGATCATTAGCAATCATTCTTGTACATTCTAGAAGTATATTAATGTTGCTAACAACTAACATTGGGTTTCTCCCTTTCTGTACATTTATCTGCTATAGGTGAAGACTTAAAATAAGTATTTTAGAAACTTTTTTTTAGTTTCACTTTTTACAAGATAATTTTTGCCCAAATGGGAAGGTGAAAGTTGGCATAATTGACATATATTATTATTTTTTTATTGTCTTTATATATAAATGTTATCAGAAAAGTTTTACAAGAATACTACTTTGATGTTGATGAGGACTTTAACATACTGTGACTACTATAACACACAGTCACTACCGTATGTCCTTTAACATACATAGAACACCGGATTAGGGAAGCAAGGTCATATCTGACAGGAGAAAGATTGAAGGTTTGGGGTGAACAGTTAGTATTAAAAAAAAAAAAAAACAAAAAAAAAAACACACCACACAGGGACTGACTGACACAAACATCTACAGTGGCAAAGTAAATATAGGAGGAAAAGAGAGCAAAAGCACATGTGCTTTTTTTTTGTTTTAAACTTAAAACATCAACAATTTAAGTAGCTACTGCAGCAGATAGCGAGATTTGTGGAAACTGGTTCTCAACTAACAAATCTCTTCTTTCAAAGAGCATTAGGAACAAGATGGGGGGGGGAAGCCTAGGCCATTTGGCTAGTGAAAACAGATGTAACAAATCAGACCAAGTCTACTAAGCCTCCTAATCAGTCTTGGCTATTGCCCTAAAGCAAAGAGTAGGACAATTAGATAGTGATAATTCCCCTGTACGTTCTCAAAACTTCCAGCATTTTGCAACTCGCTTCTTGGTGTTTAGTAGGCACGTGAATGCATCTAGTCACTTTTTTTAATTAATCTAACTTTGAGTGTAAAGTGTGGAACAAGGCATGAAGATGTGACTCCTGCTCCAACTAATTTTTCAGCTACCTAGTTGGCAGCAATTATTTGCTTTCTCCAAGCTACCCATTATTTAATACAACTGTTAAATCTATTTTGCTTATCTTTATCAGGCTCAAAATCCTCAGCTCACTGCTTTGTACAGAAGCTTGTTATTCAAAGAGATATTGCTTTGATCCCTTGATTATTTTTCTCATACTTTTTTATGTATTTTGTATTTCTGCTACAGTCTTTTAGATTGTGAAGACTAGAAGTGCCTGTAGTATTCAAATGTACTTACGGGACTCTTAACTCACATTTTTTTCCCCTAAGAATTTCTCATTGGTCTCTTAAGTTTTTGTGTTTTGTTGCCGGTTTTTCCATTAATGGACCAACATTTTCATAGAACAGGCTACTAAAATCCAAGCACCTCTTTGCTGCGTGGTGATCACATGCATGAAATACAGGGGATGCACGTGTAACCCCATAAATGAGCTTACAGACAGGTCTCAGAGGTCAGTTACTTCACCCTGTCTTTTGTGATGTTTCTTTGGTGGCTGTACAACTTCCTATACCGAGTGGTTGCTAAAAAAAGCTACAAATCTGTTTGGTCGACTGTATGCATCTACCACACTTCACAAATTCAGTTTCTTTGACTAATATGTTCCTTGCATTTCAAATAGAAAAGATGTGCTGGCTTTTATCTTTGTAAGATTATTCCCAAATGGGTCACCTGTGTTTCCTACTGTATTTAAAACATGCACTATAGGATTTTACAAACTTGCCACGAAATCAAAAGCTTTTCTACCTGACCGATACTATTTATTTGCAGAGAGCATCACGAGTGTCTCGCAATGAGTGAAATACGCTAAACAAAGAGCATAATTGCTTTCCTGCGGATAGTACATATGGAGAATGGCTAAAAGGAAAAGAACAGCTACGTAAAAGTTCCTGCCAGTAAAGGAATGTAGGAAAAGCTCATAATATTGAGCAATAATTTTATGAAGGGCCTGAGTATTCTTTTTGAGGTCAACCACTTTACTTAAAGGAAAGATACATGTCTTCTGTTCTGGTTTGAAATGGCTTTAAGCAGCCACGTAGGGAAGATACAGTAGCGTGTTGGCCACACACTGGAAACTTATTCATAACACAGATGCCTTTCAGACATTTAAAGAGTCAATACTGTTTGCCTGCTGTGCATTTCCACTGCAGGAAGAGGTGAGAGACTGATAATTTCAGCACGGGCTACTAGCTGAGCCATACTGTAAAGATAAACATCAGTAGTGTCTTTTTCACTTTACCATAGATTAGGTACATGCACTTAATTATTTTTTACAAAGCTACAAAGTGTCATTACATGTGCTATACAGGCAACAATCCACAAGCGAACAGAGCTGTCTTTTGTCATCGTGTAAATTCCCATTGTAAATATTTGATTTCTGCAATCAAACCTTTCCAGAAGTTTTAAGGCATTTTTTCGATCAGGTCTTATTCTCCATTAGTAAGACAAGTACATATTTAATACATACTCGGTATTATTTTTAGCAGTGTTTCCTTCTAGAAAGAAACTGAGAGGCACACTCCAAAACTCTTGTCAACTTTATACAGATGAGTCGTGTTTGTTCCACAAACATCATCATCTTTTTTAAAAGTAGAGAAGTATACCCTAATTCAAGAACAGAAAGGCTGACACACAGTATCACAAATATAAGCTATGACATAACTATGGCATCTGCATTGCAGGAGCAGTGATAGTTCTTGTACTGGAATTGAAGCCCTACTGGAGCAGGACAATACACATCTAATGAAAATAAGATTTATTCTTGAAAAGACATCAATCTAAGTGAAAGATAAGAAGAGCAGGTGAACAAAATAAGGAAGCAAAGGATAACAATGAACGATAAGAGAAGCAGCATGATAAACTTCAGTCACAGCACACAGCCTGCTTAAGTACCAGAAGCTTATCAAGAGCTTAGACTGGCTTTGGTTAAGCCCACCAAGTTTTATGGTGTTATTTTGGCCACTGGAGGGCTCTTGTAGTTTTTCCTTGAATGCCTTGGTAAAGAATCAACATTGTAAATGTTCATGTTAATAGCAAGTCCCTAGTTGTTACCATGACCAGCATGCCTGCGCAATTTCATGCAAATCAGATTGAATCGACAGTGCTTTTACTTCATCTGCAATTAAAAGTTGAAAAAAAAAAACAAAAGGAAGAAAAAAACCTTCTCAAGTAGAGGCTATCCATTTCTTCATAAATAGGACACCTTTTTCAGAGACTCTTTTGTATGCAGTGGTAGGGATGAGATCTGTACAAAACACAAAAGGAATAAAGTATCAGTGCTTGGTATTGTGAGGGCATTACCCAGACTCCCTGTCAAGTCTCAGCCCCGTACAGGCAATAATAACCATTGCTGGGCTTTTTGGTTTTCAGTCACTGCTGTGACTCTCAATACAATGAATACAACACAGAAAACATTTTAAAATTGCTGATAAAAATCCTTTATTTTTCCACCTTTGAAGAAGTGTTGGGAGAGTTTCTGACAAAAGAAGGAAGTAATTTCAATGAAAGGGACAATGGGAAGTGTATTGAATGAGAAAGAGGATGGAGGGCAGGAAATGCAACAATAAAGTTTAATTAAATTAAAGAACAAGCTCCAGCAGTGAAGTATATGCTGGATTCTTTTTTTGNCCCCCCCCTTTTTAAACAATTCACTTTCTGTAACGTTGTTGAGGAAACCAAAAGAAGTGTGATACGTGGAGGATCTAAAATGGCATCCTCACAGACATTCCTTATTTCAGGTCACGGCAGCCAGTCGGTGCCAGGAAGAATAAGGCGGTACCCTTACGAGTAACATGTGACACTGAAAGAGGTATTTGAAATAAGAGCGACCCTTCTGACATCAGAAGCCACTTCGAGCCATATCCTGTGTTTACAGCTGGAGATTTTATTAATCTGATAACACTTCAGTTCCTCCGTATCTAAGGGAGGAAGGAGTTAAATACCCCGCATAACTGAAACAAATCACTGTCTGCTGTAGTTGCTTTCCGTATTAGATATGCAAGTATATAAAGGAAAATTATCACAAAGTTTTGGACATTACAATCAAGGCCCCAACAGCATCTACCCCAAAACATTCCTGATGCTTTGCCTTTGCAAATCTCCTTCTTAAACCTTAACACCAACATCCACATTGCCATAATAGTGACACAACAGGTCCTTAAGTTCTCTCATCATGCCCTGGTTTGGAGGGAGGCTGGTCCTGTGGGTCCCTGTCAGACTCATCAAGCTTCATACACTTTCACCTCTTCCGTTGTGGGATGTTGCCCACATGGTGTGCAAGAAAAGTTCTTTAACTACTTGTGATCTTGCGATGACAGCGTGACTTACGTTAGCCATGACAAGACCAATACATAAATTAACTGGAAGCAGAATCACACAAAAGTGATCGACTAAGAGCCGGTGGGATGCTCTCTGCCTTGTGGACTTGCCACAAAAAAAGAGGAAAAAAAAAAAAAAACAAACCAAAAATCAGACAGACATCAGTGCTCAGACCCCAGCACTCCTGAGACTGAGACCCCCACTTAATATTGTCTAGAAGAGGAACAGGTAAGAATCAGACTTGATACCCAGGACTAAAAGACATGGAGGTAAACAGTAACTTGTACCAGCTTTGCCTGCCTGCCCTCGGGATTTGCAGTGGGAGAGCTGCATCGCTAGTTGCCTGGCAATAGCTAAAAGCTCAGAAAGACAATTCACTTGAGCTGTAATTTGATTTTGAAACTGACTGAAGACCATATTCTTCCCATATATTTTAACTTTCATCTTTAAATCAACTCATGCACCAAGACTATCAGTTATAAATAGGGATGGAAACCCAAGCTGATTTTAAAATTTGAGTGTGGTCCTGCTTCATTTTCTTGACATTGCCCAAATTTGTGTCATCTTCATTTCAATAGCAGTTAAGGATATGGTATTTTAACTGCCAGCACTCAATGTATTGAACTGCTGGTCAAACAAAAAATTTAACATTATAATTGAGCTCCTCTCAACAGAGAGGATCACAGACTGTTTACAGTGCACCTGACAGAGAAAATTAGTATTTCGTAGGACTACAGATTAATTTATAGATATATGTGATTTACTGTCACTGTTTCCACTCACACAACCAAAGCAGCACTACTGCCAGAGATTACCATACTATGGTTAAAAAGGTAAAGCGGCGGTTAAGAGGATATTCCATATAGAATATTAATCCTTTCACACACCCAGCTTTTTTTACAACCATTTTCATTACTTTTCTTTAGAGCGGAAGCATAAAATTAACAAAACCTTATAGACTGACCCTTTAGGAGCATATTATCTGCACTTACTCTTTGCAAATAGTAGAAACATTTGGGATATTTTTCAGTGTAGTTTAGATTTGAGAAAATATTTTTTATATATATGCATATCTTTCCAAGAATACATTGGCAGACAGTTTTATATCAATGCTAAATCACACTCAACAAACAAAATAGCTTCTACCTTTAATTGTCAAACTATAAGATTGTCTTATGCTAAGTATTTTTCCTTAAAAGGAATAATGGAAAGTGACAGAATAATAGAAGTCTAACATGTCATAAAGGACATAATAATCAGCCTGTAGAAATCAAAGCATCTTCAGTACTATAGCATGTAGGAGCTGTAATCAAATCTGAGAACAACACTGTGCAAGAAGTATACAGAACACCCTGTCACCAAGCTGATGGCACTGATGTATATAAAAAAAAAGAAAGAAAGAAATCACCCTTTCTGTAGCTCACCATCACTTTTTTTAAAAAAGTATATTTACTCGTATTTGTGATTCTTAAAAGAAAAACTAACAAAACACATGAATATATGTGTTTTGAAGTCTGTGGTGCCAAGTTTGAACTGCTGATCACACTGACTCTTCTCTGGCCTCGCAGACAACTTGAGAACAATAACTGGCAGCTATATCATAGCCTTCACAGCTGTACTTACAAGTTAAGTACCTCATCCTGTGTGTTTCTTCATTGGGAGAAATTAAGTCTACCTCTCAGAAGAAGCTGTTCTAATAAAATGTGCAAGTTGATTATTCTGTGTTGCGTTAAGGCATCTGGAATCAGAGAGCATATCTACCTGTCTTCCCACTAGAAACCTCCTGGTAAATCCATGTGTACGTATCGAGAACCAGCATAAGGTGAAGCAGGATCATCTTGTGACCCAGCAGGGAAACAGCTGCTTTGATGTGCGCCGCACCATTCAGGTTAGCTCAAGCACTCCTATAGCATTTCTAGTTCCCAGTGTGTTAGCTCTTTCTGCTCTGCTGTGCGATATTTAGCTATTTTAAATCTGATGTGATTTACTACCTTTTCCACAAAAGGGCTGCTCAGTGTTCCCCACTACTAAGAAGTCTAAGCAATCGGGCCCCAAAAATTCAGTTGTCGCTGACGGCTTCAGTTCACAACAACTCATGTGATTATAGCAAGAATGCTAAGCACTAACAAACAACGGGTGAACTTAGAAGGTCCAAACGCTGTTAATGTAAGAATAGAGATACCTCAAATTAACAGCTACACTTCAAAGTTTTGGCTTCGCTTTCTGCAGTAGATGCATTCTGCTGCTTCTCCTCAAGGGAGAGGGAGCTAAATGCAGTCCTCCGAGAGGACTTTTATGACAAGGATCGGTATTTCAATCAGGACACAGCCTCTAAGATTCTGAGGTTTAAAAGTAATTTTTTTTTTTCTGAAATAGAATGCAAGTACTGCATTTTGTAAGAAATTATGGGTTAAAAATTAGTATATAAAGGAAAAAATTTATGTCCTTCATTCAGTTCACTTAAACCACTTCTAGTTAACAGGACCAACATCATCTTGGAAAATAAAAACGAAGTGCTGGAGTTGCACTCTGGGTAAACGCAGCCTTTAAAAAAATGTTTAAATTTTGTAAAGGCCTCCGAAAAGATAGTTTTCAACTAGCATATAAGAGGCAAATTGAATATCCTGTGTACTCGTGTTTTAGAAAGGTATGTCGAGGTTTGCTTGAGCAAGCAGGTACACCCAGGAATGTTCACAACATGTGTTTGAGACTCTGAGAAACTGACTTCTTCAATGCACTATTACAACACGTCAAACCTATTAGCTTATGATTACACTATAATACCTCTTCCTCCTTCTTGATGGAATTACTACCATGCACTTCTAATTAGGATGCCTGGCTCCTTGAAGTAGATTAGGCATACATAAAATTGCGTGCTCTAGGAAAGCCTTTTTGACAGATGTGCTAGATTAGATCAAGCAGAGTGCCTTCTGACTGTCAGTAGAAACGTAAACATTTAAAGCAGCACATATTCCAGGGTCACCTAAGAATAAATATTATCTCTTGATACCTGTCAAACTTTAATAGTACAAAAAGTTCTGGATTAAATAAATCGGGTGTTCTTATTTGTATGAATATATTATATTTATATTTAATGGTCTTGTTATAAATTATAAATAGAGCCTAAACCTGCGTGTCACCATAAGACATTATTAACTATAACTGTTTTGTCAGGCAGTAATTTGCATTTAATAATTTCAGTAATTTTGTTATTCAGAATTTGTATTTTCCCTTTTGAGTTCTTTTACTCCTCTGTTCCTCTGAGCTTAGGTTACTTTTTCAATGCAGCAAACTGTTGGGATATAATGGTTAAATAATGTGAAATTGCACTGATGCCAGTGAAATAAAAGGGAGTTTTACAAAACCAAGTTCCTTCCCTGAACATAATAACAGTAAATTTCTAGTGTCCTGTAGTGCAATATCCATTAGATTTATTATGTTGCAATTCCCAATCCCACTAGTTCTGCCTGAGGGTGAGTATATTACATTTCATCACAGTTTCATTTTCTCCTACAGATGAGAAATGGGAACGCTATTGCAGTTATGTAGCATGCATGTGTTAAATCTGATCTCTAATAAAATCAAACACATCACAACTCACAGCACTTTAGCACAGCATCGGCAAAATGAAACACCATCTGTCATCATGTAGAGACTGCCTTATTGTAACACAAAATCAAAGTGCTCAGTGTGAACATTGTTATTTAATAAATGGGTAAATGGAAACTGATAATTATGATCTTATTTATTTCAAATGACTGGTTAAAGCTACAAAAAATGCATTATAACTTATCAATTAGATGTATGGACATTGCACTAACATCAAGAGCAAACATCCATAAGCCAAGGCAAAATTTTAAATGCATTTAGTGAAAGAGTGAAATAACCATGCGACGTGTACACTTACAACAAAGAGCTGCCAAAATGTAGGCTAAGGATAGGAACTGATGAAACGGGAATTCATTGTCTGTATTAATGAGACAATTGTAGTTTCTGATACAAAAACAGCTGAAGGCTATGTTGTTAAAGAATAGCTACTTGTAGCAAGCTGGAAGATTTAAAGACAAAACGAATATCCTGCTCTGGTCTGAATGGATTGTAGTGTTGAAGGTTAGCCATCATCCCGACACAAGCTGGGCTTCTAGCAGATTCTAGTTTGGCCACTTTAATTCATATCAGAGTGAAGAATGATGCAACGTATTTGCTGTTAATATGAATTAACTGCCTTAAAGAAAAAAGCATGTCAGCTAAACTGTTCCTTTCAATTGGCAACAAAACATAAAACAAGATTCCAGGTTTATAATTACAAGAATCTAAATTTGACAATTCAAATGCCAACTTCTAGTTATATAGGTTTGTTTTGCTATTATAACAAAACCCTGAGTCATTTATCTTCAGAATGGGATCTTCACATGCAGAATACGTAGTTTTTCAAAGAGCTATTACTGTATCTGCAAAGACGACATGTTCTGGCAAAACCTTAACAGTCCCGTCGCCCTCATATCACATTTAAAGGACCCACGAGCCCGGTGAGATGTCAACAGAAGTGCCCAATGCAGTAGCACTGACATTGCCTGGTGTCTAAGGGAGCAAACAGAATGCCAGTAAAATCTCACACGTTTAAGAATTTTGTCCATTCCATTGATATTGTGTCGTGACTCGAACAACCATTAGCAGTTCAGCAGAAATGCCCCATACAATCAATGCATTTACGATTATTTTGCTGATAGTGGACTCAGACCATTATAAGTCTTTAATATATCACAGAACTTATTATCTGTTCAGTTTCAGATCTCATTTCTTCAAGGCTTTTTTTTTTTCTTTAAAACAAACAAACAAAACATCATTTTAAAATACTGTTTGCCTTAAAAAAAATAGATCACTGTCCCCTGTTCTGAATATGTCATTTTTGGAGCTAGTATGTAAAATGGATGCAGGCCATGCACGGAAATCCATAATTTTTACAGTAAATTTGGATCTGTATGCAGGGTTATATTTTACATTCTATTGATTAGGATTGCAGATGCAATTTAAAAAAATTGACAGACATATAGATATAGTCTTAAATAAAATTCTCATCATTTAGGATGTTAAGAATCAAGGCAGTTATTTCTTCTTTGGCTTGCCCTGTTGTTCTTAGGCCTTGAAAGACGTACATACGTCATGCAGAAATACCTACCAGGCGAGACCCCAATAAAACTTCGGCACCAAGTGGTAAAATAAAAACAGTAAGCGTCCTTTATCCTGCAAATTCTCAAGGCTCCGTACGATATAGTCATTTACCTACCACTGAAATGCAGCCACTTGCAGTGAGAAACACAGCAGCTGTTTAACAGCCCACATTAACACGACACAGCAGTCTAGGACAGGCGGCAAGGAAGAATACCCTATTGAGATGAAAGTGGAAAGAGAAATTACAAAATCTAACTATAATTACCAGGGTTGGATTTGGGCCAGGAAACAGTCACTATAGCATCTTGAATAACCACAATAAGTCTGCAACTTGGTTTTATAGCTCAGCCAGGAGATGGCATCTCAATCAGCACAGAGCTCTCTCAGACCATATTGGGACACTGCTTTTAGTGTAGAGCAAAAGGGAAATTACGGCTGGAGTACCGGCTTTATGTGTAGCTGCCACGGTTCTTCTTGGCTAAAATTAGATCTTGAACATTAATTTAATGTAGAGTTTTTGTGTTGATTATATCAGATTAGGAAATTATACAATCATATGAGGCTTTTGAGAACACTGAAATATTCTGCACACAGGGAACACTGATATACTTTCCGTATGTGCTTCATTTATTAAAGCACTTATACAAGGAAGCCCTTAGAGAAGGAACATCTTTCCAGGGAGACTCTGGAGGTTTGGTTGCTAGGAAGTTACATATGCTGCTGTTTTTAATGAGATTTAAAGTATCATGCATTATATATTATTTTCTACATTTAGGATGTTCACCATTATTTGGCTTATTTTGTACTTCATTTTGCATTTCTGGCATGTAATCTCTCTACATACAAAACACCTTTTATAAAGAATTCCCTGAGAAATTTCAGAGAGATTACATTTCACATTTTTTCCTCAAGAAAGCAAGCTCGTATAGCTTTTTCCTTTATTGACATGTCTGCTGCAGGCATTCATTCATCAAGAATTTTTTTCTACCAACTTAAAAAAGAATTAATCTTGGCCCATACCACAGTAACTATTAATGTGGATACTGTGTGCCTTCTATCCGTTTCCTTGTGTTGCATGCAAGGATCCTGCTAACTTTATTTTTCAGAAGAGACGTTTAAAATGTCAGCAGGTTTTATTTCCCTGAAAACTACAGAGGTAGTATTTAAAGAGAAGTTTTATAAGAATTAAGTGTTCAACTCCTCTTACCTTTAACCATTAACTAAAGGGACAGCCATTACACAAAAGAAATTTTAAAACTAAATAGTTTCAACTGCCCATCTCAGGAAAGCAAATCATTATGTAAATGCACCGCAGAACCAGCTTTTTATATGGCCTTCTCTTCATTTACCTAATAAGAGATGCTCATCAAAGGTCAAAAAGTGGTAGCAAACATTTCTGTTGAAATTAGAGACTGATAAGGCAAATCTGATATGCAAATAGTTTTCAAAACGGCATATTTAGTGTTAAAAGATGAGAAGACATGCTTTTCACCAGCTCCTTGTACTAGTATTGGATTTCTACTACGCTTCAATGACATGTAGAAAGAAGTACAGCTATTTCAGTATTCTAACTTTAAACGCAATTTGAGAGGTATGAAAATGGTAGTTGATTCACTTGTAGTACAGGTTGTACAAATATTCAAATTGTAATAATAGATATTCAAACCACAGTAGTATGGGCAGAACTATCATTCATCAGTGAAATCTTATTACTCCTCTCTCTAGTAGTTCCGGTCCTTCTCCACACTTCCCAAAGAAATTGCGATTTCTTTCTGCTTTCTCTCCATTACATACTTGACAGCCTCAGTAGATATCTATGTTGCTAAACTAACTATCATTCATGTCTAGTTACCAAGATGTACAAGCCCAGGGAAATTTCTGCAACAGTGCTTAGCAGGGCTAAATTTCTATGCAACGTCTATGCCTGTACCTTTGCAAGTTCTCAACAAATTGGATCCTTGAGCAAAGCGTTACAAATTGTGCAAGCAAAGCTTGGGCTTACAGCTTCATATACATGAGGCCACATCTTTAAACTATTAGGTAGCTACAGATGCAGCTACGAACCATGCTGTGATTTTCCAAAATTCTCAGAAGGAGCATCTAAGTAATTCGCCAGGTAACTAATGAAGCTAAACTGCTTATTAACTAACGGAAGAAGAGGAAGATGACTGGAAAAAGATCAGCCTAAACAAATTATGTGCATTAACAGTGTCTGCAGATTAACTGTCATGTTATATCTAAAGGAGCCNGTTCACTTGGTTGTTTTGGGGGTGAGGGGGGTTGATTTGTTTGTTTTGGGGTTTTAATTTTTTTTTATTTTTTTGTTATTGTTGGGGGTTTTGGTTGGTTGGTGTTTTGGCTTTTTGCAGTGGTTTTCTCCCCCCACCACCCCCAGCCAAGAATAAACATATATTTGTACAGAGATTGTGTTTCTTGCTTCATTCCTTTCCATAAAGTCAGACAGAAACATACAGGAATTGCTGTTACTATAGAGCAACTTCAGTGAACAGCAACACTGAAAACTCAGATCATATTCAGCACTTTAAATGTACTTATCTGTTTAAGATAAAGATGATACTAAGTGGGAAACACAAGTCCCCTCTAGAAATTTCAGAAGTTTAGATATGAATCATGTAATCCAAGCCTATTTCTACAGTTTTGTCTCAGTTCAGGAAAGAATCGATCTCCACTTAGCAGATACATGGTTAAATTTTCCACAAAATACTATAGTGTGATTTTACATCCAAGTAGAGAAAATAAAATCCTATAAAGTATTTGCATGGTATTTCCACTGAAAGACAACCAGAATTCAATCACCTTGTTTGACTCCAATCTGTGAAAGAAAACAAACAAAAAACAATTACTATGATCTGGCAACTACCCAAATGTTTGACAAAATTGATTCATTTCCTAATTGTAACCTGATAATATTAGATTATACTTATCTAGGTCATCCCATTTACCCTTTTTTAAAAAATATTGAAAGAACATTGTCTTTCTCGCACTTATATGAAGTTTCCTCTATGTTATAAGATTTACTGAAAATCAAAATTGATCATCCAGAAAGCTTCCCAGCTGGTTTTAAAACTCTGAGCTGATTTTAAGGTACCTACCTTTAATAGCTGTTCATTATCCTTTGCAGTTCTTCCCCAAACCAAATCAAACAGTATTTCTTTATCACCATATGATGAATACATTATCTTTTCCTTCCTTAAGTAGAAAAATTTTGATCAACAGTAGTTCTATCACTTCCATCTCATAGTGGCTCAACGCCTTTTGTGAGAGTCTTGATTATTCCTAATTCATCCTTTCTTACGGTCTATAGCTCTACTGTCTTCGAACCACCTGTCAATTTGCTTTCTTTACAGTTGCGCAGCACTTATCTTCACATTTGTCATATTATCTGCTATATCTTTATACTTGCTTTCACATCTTAAAGAGAGGTTAATGTTGTAGACAGTAATGCCATTTCTCTTGAATGCAGCTTTTGGACATTCTAGAAAAAATGTTTTAAGGAATTCCCAATTAACAATTCCTTGTTTTATTTAAAGTACATCATTCTCAACAATTTACCTTACAATTGTTTTGGGAAATTAATCATTTTGAACCACCTTATTTAAAATATCTTACAACTTTTGCCTAAGTCACCATATATTTTTAGTTGTGCAACCAGCCAAGTTTTTATTTCTTTTAGTCAACATGAAGCTAAACATAGTTTTGGGTTTTTTTGAATGAACACCGCATTGCTTCAGACTTGCTATGACTTTGAGAATTTCCTACTTTCTACACAGCACACTTCTACTTTATTTACTTACTATTATTATTCACTTAAAAAGCACACTTGTTTCTTCCACAACCTTCTAAGTCTCCCCTACAACTCACATAAACTTTCAGCACTCACAGAAGTCTTTTGCAAAGGATTCTAGAGCTCAACTGTCATATGAAAATCCTCTTGTTTGTTTTGAATCCTTACTCATTGATTGGATACCCGTCAGTTCTAGAAACAAGAGGATGGGAGGACGGGATAAAGGAAATGCAGTCTTCCTATCCAGTAGCTGGTTGTTTGAGGAACATCCTGCTCCCCGAACATGGCACATCTGTCTAGTAGATACTGACCAAAATCCCTTGTTAAAACATCGATCCACAATTATTATTACTTTTTTAAATAAATCATTTGACTCTGAATAGGCAATCACTTGCACAAAAAGGTAAATTTTTAACAGACATCAGACCCGCTACTTCCCTTTTGGCCACCAGCTCTTCCTTAAAAATTTATAGCAATTGATTGAACACTCCAGTCACCTGGGTCTTCCCAGATAGGCGGAATATATGTCTGCATACAAACTCTATGTCTTGAATATCATGCTGGCTCCTACCACTGTCAGGTTTTTGGTAGGTGGTTTGGGTTTGTATTTTCATTTGGGTTTTGTTGGGGGGTTTTTGTTGTTTTTTGTTTGTTTTGTTTTGTTTGATTTTTTGTTTTGGTTTGGGTTTTTTTGCTAAACTAGTGCTCGTTTTACTTTCCCTCCCTCTCTATTTGTCACTATAGACTGTTCTGACCAACCCAGGCAGGCTGTCACCTAGATGACAACACTTCAGTTAGGGATGTCCTTATCGTCTTGCAAAACAAAGTTTCTCAGTCTGAAACCCATTTATATTACTATCAGTTAACTCCTAGAATATTCTGCTCCCAGTGTAGCTAATGGGCTATAGAAAGATCACTCAGATGCCCTTTTCTTTCCAGGTAGCTACTCCAGAACTATGGAATCATGAGTCATACTTTTTCATGATATAATAGCATAGGATGACAATATATAGGATATACAATCCTATATCACTGCAAACTCTTCTCAGGTAAATCGAGGTGGTTATCCGAAACTGCAGTCAAATATTACACCCCAGTTTTATTAAGAGAGCATGCTGGTGTGTTTTTATTTTGTATTCATAATGAAATCTCTTTTAGGAATGGGGAAAAACAGTAAAAACTGGAAAAAGAGACATGATTAATTTCTATCTGGTGTGTATATTCTATAACACTCTCCAGTATCACTTCAGCCTTTGGCTGTTGAGAATCAGAACTAGCCAAGGAATAGCCTCTTTACCCTTCTCCTTGCTCTTCTCTGGTTAACTATGGGCTCCTATTCTTTGAACCCAGATGTGCAATGCTTCCCAAAGCTGCTTACCTGGCCTTCCTTACCAGCTCTGCTGCACCTGCCTGCTTCCATTTTCCATTTTAAAACCTTAGCTTTCTAATAAGATGGCTCACTTTTACTGCCCTTTTTTTTTTTCCTTCAGGCAGTGAAACACTCAACAAAAGCTATGACATATTCAGTAAACACCCCAACACTGATTTATTGACAATTATCAAGGTAACGCATACAAAATTACATGGAGAAGAGCTTCTGACACTCTTCTCTAAATTCCAGTGTCTGCCCCTCCTGGTCATCTGTCTCAAAAAACACACGTAGAACAATATGCAAATTTGAACTTTAAGACTCAGTTTATACCTGGCCTAGAATGCATTCAAATGCTGGGCCCTACCTTTCATTTTGTAGCAGGTAAGAGGGCACAGATTATAGCATCTATGTATTATAGAAGCCGAGGTACTAAAATCTCCTGTTACAAACATCTCACGGGCAACTTGGTATCTTAATTGCTTGATATGTGACAGGCAGTCAGTATTTCTATTGTTTTATCATCACAGTGAGAAGGGAAAACTTTAAAGGGTTTTAAACCAGCACCTGCTCCTGCCTCTGCTATGATACTGCAAAAAAAACTGATACAAGTCAAGGAAAATATATGAAGTGGCTTTTGATTGTCAGATTTCTGGTTTAGTTCTGAGAAAGAGAAGCTTAATAAAATTTCATACCAAAAGCTGGCATCAGTTCCACTTAGTCTCAGTTATACAGTCATAGTACGCATTTAGAGCACCATGGGATAATGCCCTGGAAGAGGGAAGAGGGACCCAAGGAAGCTGATTAGCACTCAAGGATCACCTTCGCCAAGCTCAGGAGCCATGCATCCCAACAAAGATGAAATCAGGCAAAACCACCAGAAGGACTGCATGGATGAGCAAGGAGCTCTTGGACAAATTCAACAGAAGAAGGAAGCTTACAGAGGGTGGAAGCAGAGACAGGTAGCCTGGGGGAAATACCGAGAAGTTGTCTGAGCAGCCAGGGAATTTAATTTCAGAAGTTTAGCACTAATAAAAGAGGCATAAGACACTAGTGTCTTACAAATTCTGCTGAAGTTGTCTCTTCCACAGACACGAATGCTACCGAGAGATAAATCTATGAGTTTCCCCACAATACCCGCTTCAGTTATTGGGAATTTCAGGATATTCAAGGATAAGACAAAGTCATCAACAGAGACATGGATCATTTCTAAGTACTGTAAATTAAAAAGAACCAAAGATGGCTTACATGTGACTGAAGGTTTGACGGTCTGGAAGACAGGAATACCAACATTGTCATTCTTGTGCGTGAGGTTTCTCAACTCAGCAGTCTTGAGGCTAAAGGAGATATACAGAACACTGTGACCATATCTTGTCTTTTGAAGACAGATTCAGAATATATAAACCCGATGCCACCTTACAGTAGGAAACACTAAGCAAGACTTAATGACAATGCAAAAGCTCTGTATTCTCCAGTCAGTTAAACTGAGATTAATCATTGCATATATAAACTGATTCCTTCCCCGCTCCCTATAATCTCTCTTCCACGCCTGCCTTCTCTACATCTTCTACCTCTTGCACAGACAGAAAGTCTTCCCTGATGTGGACAAAATCATGTTATTTTTTGAATTGCTACTGAGGATAAGCTTTTGCAAAAAGATGGACACTGCAACATTCGCTGAACTGTGGAGTCAATCTGATGTCAAGAGGGCGAGATTTTCAGAGGTATGTCCCAGCGCTGATAAAGCTTGGCTGAGATGTACCAGTATCCTGTCACTGGCATTGTGAACTCAGCTTGCTCCTGATAAGCATTACTTGTCAGCTGTTATCAATACAGTTAAATCTAGACAAGACATACAGAATAACTGAAGCCTTGAGGATCAGGACTTTAACTAGGTCAGTATTCTGGGACCAAGAGACAGAATAAGAGCATTTAAGAACAGGTAATAAATCAGGCTGTAGCCAGAGAAATTGTCAGCACTGAGTGCTGGTTTCCAGTCGCTGGGCAAACTTGAAAATCTCAGAGTTGCCTTCACTGGAGCTCTGAATAACTTCATCAGCAGAATGACTGTTTCTGATAAACTAGTAAGAGTCACAAATCACTTAAAAAAAAACGTACACTGCATTCTAACTTTGGGGGGGCGAAAAAGTCTCACTGGTAACTATGATGAGGTTTGGTTTCTTGTTGGTTGGTTCCCCTTCCCCCCAGAAACCCTCAATTTTCCTTTAAGCTTGGAGGCACAGCAATGTGCTCAGGTACAGCTGCTGCCTAAAGCACAACATCCTTCCCATAGCAAACTCAATTATGAAACATGATACCACCTGCAAAGTAAAAACTGAAATTTATCCCATGGTATTAGAACCTTTCCTTTAAAGTTTAAAGGAAATTTTGTCACTCCAGTATTCAGCCTTGGCATTTTAATATGTTATTTTCTGGTTACAATACAAAGAGAAGTAAAACTTATTTGTGGCTAATGCCATCATGAACTGTTTCCTATTTAGAACTTCCCAGCGTTAGCAGGAGACAATTCAGATTCCATAAGCATTCATAGAAACATCAACCAACCACCATAGGATGTACACCAATTATGCTTTTTCTTCGTGCAGTTCCTTCAGTTTCTTTTTAATTTCAAACTTCATTGTTAAAATAAAGTCTAAATGACAACAGTAACTCCTGCCATTGCTTTTTGTCCTGTTACTGTTTCCAGAGCTCACTCTCAGTAACACTGGTATTTGCTCCCTGTCACTTATTTCTCCTGTAACACTGACAAATACAAACTTTGTGCTCCTGACACCCTCTGATATATGGAAATATTATCTAAATTTAAAAACTGGGAAACTGAAAGAGATTTCACTAAAAATCACCTGAAAATCTACATTAACATCAGAAATTAAACCCAGTGCTCAGAAAACAGTATGGGGATCATATCGGAACACAGATAAATAAAAAGATAATGCCATAAATACAAAACCATCCTAGCTGCAGGTAGAATATTTACTGTTTGACCTGCAGCTTACAGACTCTGCTGTCACATATAAATCACATTTTTGCAGTACAGGGAGATTTCACTTGCAATTGCAGCAAAAACTCATTAAAATGAACCGGTAGACACAGAATATTTCTATCTTACAGAAAATTGGTGAAAAGCCAAGAGAAAATTCCTTGCCTACACTTTATATTCAAAAATTTCAACCACTCTAGCTGTAATATTTATGCTGTACATATAGAAAGATAGATATATCCAAGCTTTAGAACACAAAGTCAATATCTATCCCACATACAACAAAATAAGCCATGTCTTCAGATGCCTGCATGAACTTTTGCACACTGATTTACAGTTAAACTGTCACCACAGAAAACTGAAATAATAACTCCTGAAGCACAGCTTACATTTTTCCAACTAGTTTCTTGAAAGGGGGCTATTAATTCCCCTCAGAGGACACCTGATGAAAAGCAAACCAGTTATTTTTGTAAGTTGATAAACCCATGATAAACTATCTTCTCTCAATTACCAGTAACATGCGCTGTACATTTAATTTGGTTCATTGTTTGGAAGAGAGTTAAAGAATAGCAACCACAACCACCTTCTCATGTAAGTTTATTACTCCGCAAAACTATTCATTTTCTTCTAGTACCACAATCCTAGCAGCTTTCACAAGCACTAAGTCAATTTTAATTAAAACAAACAAAGTTTATTATTCCAGCAAGGAATGGCTTTCTAGCTGAAGCGTTCAGCTTCAGTCTGTCCCTGGCAGAAAGGGCCCTTTTTGCAGAAATAAGCGTGTTTCCTTTCTCAGAAGAAAGCACCTTTGGGGGATGAAATCACAAATTTTGAACAATGGAAAAGTTGACATCGGTGCTGTGTTCTCATCATGCCTGCAAGCATGGTACTCTCGGGGACTACGAACACGGAAGGGAAATGGTGACGGCAGGACATTGTGAGAAAACGCTATCAATTTGTGGAAATTCTTCCTTCTGTGAAGCAGTAACTGCTTTCCCTCTCTGAATGCCCCCAGTTAGAGAAGATCACCATCTGAAAAAAACACAGACTGCACATTTACATTCTTAAAATAAATACTTCATAGCCTTTACTGGTTTGCTGTCAGAACAGCCCTCTCAGCCTACAGCAGATGCAGGGCGCTCAGCTCCCCAGACCTCAGATAAGAATTTGACCACCATGTCTAATCATGTGCATTTTGTAAATGGATTAAAGACACTTTCTTTGGGGGATGGGCTGCATTTTAGAGCATTTCAGCAAACGTGTGTCTTGTGACTACATCTATATAAGTTATTCCATATTGTTAATTATTAGTTAATACTCCAAATGGTTGTTTCATAATCCTAAATCTGAAATTTACAGGAGGTTTTTGACAAATGAAAGCAGTTTTAGACTCTGCTGAATATCTAGCCGGTAAGAAACCTACATCAGCTATGTGGCTGCTCAGTGAAGGAAGAACTGTCACAAACATTACATGTCCTTGAAACTCAAATGAGTTGGAGACATGATACTTGGGGTATGCGGAGTTCAGCTTCTGAAGGCCCTTTTTAACAGCCAACTCTCTCCTGACAGCAGCTACCGTCAGGTCTAACATACTGAGAGCACCAAAATCAGCAAGGTGCGAGCAAGCTTTCCCCAGAGGAGGGACTTTTGCTTGTGTTCATTGTGCGATGGCTCCACAGGAGCCTCCCTTTAGTGCCACCTGTCCTAAACAGGACAGGAAAAGTGCACTTATCCTGAAACTAGGAAAAGCTGATTGCAGCTCTCTGCACACCCAAGCAAGATGCTTAAATGAGATACAAATAAAATCTGATTAAGAGAATTTCAGGAGAACGAAGGCTGAAAGAATGCAAACAAGGCTGGGTGAAATATAGTCAAATACTGTACTGAACAAAGTGAACAATATTGAGAAGAGAGTTCTTAGAGAAAGAAAAACCCACACTTTGTAAGAATAAGTGTGCCAGGAATCAAAACATCCAGAGAGTAAATGACAAAACAAACTATAGAAGGAAGAAGCAGCTCTTGAGATACAGGACCAGCATGAATCAAAAAAAAAGTGCACAGAATAAGTTGAAAAATTATAACTATATATAAAGAAAACAGTTGAAAACCCAGTAGTATAAACAGTGAGGACTAAGAACAAAATACCATCCAGTCACTGCACGTGAAAAACAAGATATCAACATAGGAGATGGAACTACCACAGAATCACCTTAGAAAAGAAAATTATAATTTATTAAAATAATAATTATACATTACTAAAAACCTCAAATTAGTTCTTTAATCATTGTCCATAAAGAAGCTCCACAAAAGAGTCGGCAGACACATATGATTTCCAGATGAGAAGGCAGCTCTGAGGTCTTGAGACAACCAGAAGAAAGTAAGAGAACTTTGAAAAGAGAAAAGTCATATAAAAAATATACATAACAAATTAACCTAGAAGGATAGAAAGAATTTTATGACTATTTGGTATAAAACTTTTCATTGGTTAGATTAGAGCTAGTTGTAACATAAGAAACTTCTATTGTACACTGTCCCTTTTCAACTTAAAGTCAAAAGAAATCTGTCTCCCTTCTTTTCTTGCATTACTAATCAGGGCTGACTTACATGCTTTCAGGATAGATGGTTTTAAAAATACAACTGAAATAGTAACTAAAAGTCATGAAATCAAAATAGTCTAAACAAATAACTAAATTGTAAATTTGAGCCAACAAGCTGGGAGTTTACCTTCAAGAGTAAAAACGGAAGTGGAAGAACCACCTGAAAAAACTAAATTTTAATTGAAGAGAGACAGCAGAAGGAATTTAAGTTGCATGGATTTCAGAAAGGTCACCAAGTCTCTGCTTCCTCTTCCATTCCCTTTCTGCCCTTCTTTCAGTCTTTTATTTCCCTCTGCACCACACAATTGAAAAGAGCATTTGGTCCAAAGTCATTAAGCATGGTATTGGGGTGAGCCACATATGGGGATAGGGAACTGGCTTAAATGTCACAGACAGAAGCTGTTTATGAGACAGAGCAGTTGGGGAGAGAGGGATTAGTGGAATGCCATAAGAATCAGTATTAGGCCCATTTTTGTTCATTTTATATATCACTGACCTAGGACATGAAATATGTATGAAGGTGAAGAAATTTGCTGATGAAACAAAACCAGAGAATAGAGCTTGTAAAGACAAAAAGAGAATGGCAATAAAATTCTGAATGACAAATAGACCAGGATCACAGGCTGATACTGTTAGTGGTTTCGCTAGTATCTGCAATTCATTGTAAAGAAAGATAAGGTTATGAGATGACAAAAAAAAAAAAAAATAGAAGATAGTGCTCTCTCAATGGCCATATGCCACAAAACATTTAACAGGAGTTGAATACGGTCCTGGTACTGGAAAGAACTTTAAAACCATCTGCACGAGGATTAACAGTATTTAAATTAATAAGGGGAGAGAGATTCTAGAATAGATATAGTAAACAAAAGTAAGACTTGGAATAAATCATTCTAATACTACGTATGGGACTTGAAGCCACATTTGGAACGTGGCCATAGTTCTTGTCCCTTTAGTATAAGAAGAATACTATGAGTTAAGATATTAAAAGGGCAATCAGAATGTTATAGAAACTAAAAATTCAGTTCAAAGGAGTGAGTAGCTAGTATTCTTTGAAAAAAAGATCCCAGGAGATGAAAATCTTTTTAAAATATACAGAACATTGAGGAGAACATAAGGGAAAGAATACATGCACCTAGGGTGAAGGAAGCATAGCGAGTTGAAGGGAATTTAGGAAAACTATTTGCCTCAATAAATCTATTTACTGATTACATAAAGTGGAGAGAGAAAACAAATATCATGACGACCAGCATTATCTGAATGGCTATATCAAATGATGGTCAGAAGTTCTGGATGTCATGCAGCAGTACTGCTGTATCAAAAGCAATTTCACAGCATGCTATATGGGTGACCTGGCAGATGATGGTCAGCACCACGCTCACCCGGGGGGGGGAATAAATTGAGGTATGAGACTTACTAACTTATCTACTACTACTGCATGCTTCTCCAAGCCCGTATTAATGGCAAAGATACTCCATGAACAAGGCCCTATTAATGAGTTCTTGAAATTGCAAAGAATTATGACTCGGATAACATACCTTGTCACAGCATATCCTTTGAAATCATATCTTATTCCACGAGAACTAGGCAATATGCCAGGCCACCACTTGTGCCCTCAGCTTGCTCACTTTCTTTTCAAGATATTCTTGGTTCTTTTATCCAGGTCTCATTAAACTCTTGCTGGAAATCAGCATCAATTCTTACCAGCTTCAGAGGAAAATAGATGGCCCCTCAGTTGTTCATGCATATTCTCAACATACGCAGTAACTTCAGAATTATTACGTGACATGACATGGCATGTTAAGTGACCAGATTTATAACTTTATGATTTCTGTTGCAATGTTGGTTTGTCTTTTTTTAAGCCTACTATTTTCATAGCCTGAATAGTCTTTTCATACCAGCCTTAGTAACTACCAAAACTAGCTCGATATTATTAGAATATTATCGGCTTTCACTATGTTTAATTTGAGAATCTGACAAAAATTTTAAATACATTTTCACCAAAGTTAAAATCACAAATTGTAAAATTGATCCTAGAAGTGTCAGTTGTAATGTTATATAATTTCAGTTGTCTTAAAGTGACTCTTTATATGAGAATCCCAACAAAAAGAAATGCAGTGAAATAATTTAAATACCACACTAGCTGCCAACCAGATGAGTTCACTTGATTTGATAACCACCCGCAAATATGCAGGTTGTATTCCTGTCCTCTGCCTTAATTATCCAAACGTGACTGGCTTCCATTAGTGCTTATATTATCTCTTTTTGTTAACCTGTATAATTTATTGTATTTCCTAGTCAGATCATTAGAAGTTTAGAAAATCAAGGTGTTTGAGAGAAGCATATGCATTTGGATGTTTTGGGGGTGCATGTGGACATGCACACGTGTGTGATTATCAGTATGTTGGAACAGATGCAGAAACCTTTTAAAAACAGAATCCATTGGCCCAATCACAGTTACTGGGCAAGGGGAAAGGTATTCAGACTACATACATATGGGGCTTGCTTAGAGAGAGAGAAGAATTCTTACTGGAACAGGACAGTAACCGTTTTAATAATTTCCAAAACCCAAACAAAATAGAAGAAAACCAAGCCAACAGCCTTATATAAAGGCCTAGAAATACTTGCTGTGTAAAAATTGTACAGCAATAGTAAGCTGAACTTGCTAAATGGTATTGCCCACTTCAGAGAATAATTATATTCCCTAAATAAGCTATTTAGTTCTACTCAGGAGGAACAAGAATATTCTGCTACCATTGATGCTCATTTATATTGCAGTCCTGTTCTGTATCTTGCACAATTACAGTGTTATTTAACAAGTTACTTCCTGCAATGCCGCCTTTTCTATATCGAGTTTGAATTTCCAAGTGAGAGTTATAAATATTATCTGATAAACGCAATCATGTGGTAATACATTGTATCATTACCGCTGGCTTTGTAAGAAAACTATTTAAATCAATAGAGTGCATTTCCTATGCACTTACGCTCTTTAGCATGGTTATTACCATATGACACACGCACCTAACACCAGGAATTAAAAGAAGGCTTCCTTACAGTCTGGAGTTATTTCTACTCGCTTTGTACTGACACAAATGACTTCATGAGGTGCAAAGGTTTGGAGATTGAGCATTTACGTATACTGGGGTTTGTCCACACGTGAACTTACAAAAACGCACCCTACTGTGTCTGCAGGGAGAAAGCATCATTATTGATTGCAAATAATTTTATAGAGATGTCTGCTTACAGGCAAGCAAGCCTGAGAGACTAGACCGGAGCATAGTGATACAGACCGGACTTGTCAAAAAACAGTTCACCAGTTTTTTGGTCAGAAAGAAGATGACAACCGATGACTTAATGCAAGCTGTTCTGAAATGCATCATGAAATGCCAAATAAAGTAAAAAAGGAATGTGGCCAAAAATACAGTACATGCCCTGAAAAATCTTTGCAGATTTAACACAGATGTTACTTCAGTATTTAGTCTTCCTTACAGTTCCTGCAAGGCAGCAAAAAAAATTTTCATTCTATTGCAACAGATCCTTAAGGGAATAAGCCACTCCCCCAGCTCTCTGCCTGTATATGTCAACATGTATTTCAAATATCACCGCTACCACCGCTGATTTAAAATTCAAAGTATTCATTATCTGATTAATTTCTAAATAGTCAATGGTACCTTCCCATTTGTTTTAAGTCTTTTAAAAACCCACCCCAACATCTGCCTTTAAGTTCCTCCCTTTAACTGCTGCTCCTGCTCTCATGTTTTCCCTCTCTCTATAGGTGATAACAGCTTCTCAGTAACTCACTCACTTTTCCCCGGGACAATGCCAGATGTCGGGGGCAGGGGAGGGGGAAGTCAGGGGCGGGGGCAGTGAAAAATTGCAGAAGGAGCTGCCCTCTTTAGGTGCAGCATCAGCTGAGATACTTTTTCCTTTATCCCACTTCACCAGCCTTGAACCACAAGACTGGATCTGGCCTGAAGGAGGGAGAAGTTCGTTGTTCCACTGCCTAATTGTTTTCTACAGAAAGCACCTACTTTTTCCCTGTCCTCGTGTTGTTGCTGGCTGATCCTACAGCTTGTTTTCCTCCAATTTCTTTAAGAGACTTCTCTCTGAATGTCAAAACAGCAAACCCCTGATGGCGCAGCTCTTTCCTTCCCCTCCTTGAATCATCCACAGGTTCTTCTACAGATAACTCACGTCATATATCCTTGCAACAGACTGCACACAACCAAGAATTTTCACCACCTCACATATGAAAATTCTTTACTAAAGCAAGTGATTTTTTTTTTCCCCCTCTTTTTAGGGAGCAAAAATATATTTATCAGCTTAAGGATGACTTTACGAGATACCATTTAATCCTCTACAGCAGAGAGAACTAGCACAAATCTGTTCAGTATTACAGTTACAAGACAACTGTCTCAACAGAAATCCAAGTCTTATCTAGAATCCAGTACATATTACAAGAACAATCTGCCAAGAGGAAAGTGACTTGCCTTACAAATATGGTCCACAGCGCTGCAGGACTAGTAAACTTACTCCCCAAAAAGGACAGTATTGACCCCAATGCTGAGTGACACCACAGAAAAGCAGCAACTGAGTCAAAAAAAGAGGTTAAACGTTCATTTACTCACTGTTTTGTACCATTTCCAGATATAATCCTGATGTCAGAGTTAACTAGTCAACTAGCTATTAGTAAGTTGGAAGCAATTTTAGCTACTTTCAGTATCCTTGATAAACCAGTGATTCAATATGCCAGTGTAAGAGTGATGAATTTCAGTGGTTTCAGAATGAATCCTACAGTATATTATACATGTCATAACAATCCCACACTCTCCAGAAGTTAGTAGTCATGGAATATATCACACAGTTTGACAAGCAAATCTCTCAACAAGATCTACGTTTATCTCCCATGACCTACAAAGCAACTCTTATCACAACAAATGGAGCAAGCCCAGCATATCTCAATGTAAAGACAGATTGAGACAAATCTATCTACTTTAAGGAACAGCCTCAGAGGACTATCAGAGTAAGCTAAAGATATATGTGCTCTTCCACAGCAAGATTTTTAAATCTATCTTAACTCTAACTAGTATGTTCACAGCTAGGGGCTGGGGGGGGGAAGCCTGAGAAGTGCCAGGAACTAATTCAGAAACAGATACGATCTAAGGTCTTACATTCCCTGTATTTTACTAAATAGCACCCTAATAATGGGCTGTGGTCAACTGTAATTTCTGCCAGAAGTAACCAAGGAAACCACTTATCTAAGTGCATACGTGGGGGGAGGAAGCAAAGGAAATGGACCCAAATTGAAACGGAGAAAACTTGGAGAGCTAGCTGCAACAAGCCTCCAAAAGATGCAGCTGTTTGGAGAAACAGCTTATACATATTTATTGAAAAATTTTTTTGGTCTAAATATCACAGTGAAGATGGAGCAAACTCTCATACAGTACTAAGAATAGGACAGCAGTCAATATGGATCCCGAGGCAGTGGTGTCATGGTAATTCACAGCAAGTAAAGACTCATGTTTTGGCAACTTGTGGATCTTTGGTAAGTCCCATTTATGAGGTCTAAAAGACTGAGCAACACTTCGAAATAGTCTCAAATAGTCAGCAGCTATGTCTACACTACTCTGAAAGATCGGCTTTTTAGAGAGATTGTAAATGCAGCAAACATCTCCTTCTGCATCCACCTAGAGAAGGCATAAAACCCGCCTGTTCAATCCTGTCTGGTGGCCCAGCAAGCCACTGGGCATGCACGAGCTCATATTCTGGACAGCAGGCTCCAGTTGCCACCGTGAAAGACTTCTGCCTCTAACAGACGGGTGCAATATTGAGAGCAGCCTCACAACAAATGTTTTAAATATGGGGCTGAGACTGGTCAGAAAAGCTTTAAGCAGCAGCAATTACAGGATGACTTTTTGTTGATTTGCAGCAGTGCATTGCAAGCACGTTTTGGTTTTTTTGGTTTGTTTTTTTTTGTGTGTGTGTTTTTTGTTTTGTTTTGTTTTTTACATATCTCTGAATAGCAACATGTTTTTTAATAACCTCAAAAATTAAAGTTGTAGACACCTTTTTAGAGATAACCTTGAAAAATGCCCAGAAACTTCGTTGATATTGAACCCATACCTCACTAAAACACGATCCAAATTCTTTCAAGTCGACATGCATGTCCCCCTGTAGTATTTTGTCTACATGTCTGCCAGAGCATTAACTGCTACCAGTTCATTTGCAAAATACAAATTACTGGGTTTATGTTACAGAATTGTATATAGTCCCTACATCCATCCACACTCCAATACCACTACCAGCAACTGAAAACAAAAAATTGTTTTCCATAGGAATTTGAGGATTTCTAGATGAAAGGATCATGCACTCATTTCTTGCTAAAAATCAATGAGAATTTATCATCTACCTGCCTTTAAAAAGGCCAATAATGTCTTGATTTTCCAGATTTTCTTATCACTGAAATACAAATGCTATTAATGAGTGGCTCAGGACAGAATCAGCAGAGTTGCGAAAGTTTGGTTTTCTTCATGTTAACTACAGTACTTTTTTGGTCAGTTCTTCCTTAGATTACCATTGTCACTTTATTATTTACTTACCCTGCAAAATTATTTAAAACTTCCAGAGAACTCTGAATTAATTAATTTGTATACATATAAATAATAAATATACTAGTGGCAGAATATAGAATGCAATAATGTTTAAGTGTTCTTATGCCTGTTTGGTAATGAGGAATTAAAGTTAGCTGCCGTATGATTGGTCGCACCATAATTAGGTTTTGGTTGGGGATTTTGTAGGTTTGTTCGAGGGTTTTTTGTTTTGTTTTTTTTTATTTAACTTTAAAAAATCAGAAATAGATTAGAGCACTGCAGCTGTATTGGACTAGAGAGGAGAAAGAGGGATGTCTCCATGCAAATTCACAAGCAGAGAGAACACTTCTCAACAACTTAAAATGCAGCTGCACAGCTAATTTGCCAAAATATTGCGTTATTTTCCTTTTAAAAAGAAAAAAAAAATAAAAAATACTCCATTTCACAGTCATACGTGACCTTCTCCCAACTTCTGCCTGCCTGATAGTTTGGAATGGGATGCTACTGTCTCTGCATTTATCTATAAAGATGGAGTGGAAATCTGTGTGGATCTGTGTGACTCAAGAGGCAACGCCACAAACAGGAAGAGAAAAGGAGATATTGATGTAGCAGAAGAAAAATGAAGGAAGACAGTTGCAAATACATTTCTGGAGGGTAAGGGGAAAGACACAGAGATTGTTCATTTTTTGGACTAATGAATAAATCATTTTAGTTTCCTCCCCCCCTATGCACCTGCTGCTTTGAAAAGCCCCTTGCACAACCAACAACTGAACAGCAAATGCTGCACAATGACTCAAATGTTGCTGGAGCCGTGCCAGCAAAAATTACCACTCTTCAACCAAGATAAACATCATATTACTTCATTACCCTTTTAAAACATATGCAAATTAAATCCATTATTCTTTTTTCTTATAGAAATGAAGTTCCTTTGGCTGGAATTCAGCGGCTCCCTTTGTCATCGTTGACCATGAATGGATGAACTTCATGTAGATGATGCCCATTTCCCATCTTTGAATCAAACATTAATACCATTTGACAGTAATAAATAACATTTATCACAATAGGGATCTACTAATGATTTTCCCACTAAGCTGGCTCATCAGAACCTATCAGCTGACAACTGCATAAATGAGATTAGCATAACAGCTGCCTATGACAAATGTATCTAAGTCATTTTAATGCCAGCTAGCTCTTTGATCTCCCTATCACATTGTTGCCAAAACTAAATCCATTTCTTCAAGATACATGTTGTTTATTACAGATACATGTGTATATTCCACACCATTATGTACTCCAGAGAGTTCAGTAATTAAAAGAATTAAAAATACTGATTGGATACTGCCACTATAATGTAAACTTGCAACGCTGCACTTCAGAGTAGCATTCCACTGCCTACTTAATTCCCCCGCTCCCACCCCAAATTGTAGGATACCGTGTTTAACAGCTATGTGTTTCCCTGGCACAAAATACATGTTTTAATGTAAATATGTGTATTAGCTTCTCTTTGTGAGTATTGCTTACAGAAGCATCATTTTCATACAATTTAAACTAATTCCCAGTAATACGGGCCTTGGTTCCACGCACACATCAAAGCAACGAATCATTGTGTTTGTATAAATGCAAAAGCTACAGGGAAAGAAAAACTCGCTGGTAGAGCAATGTATTTGTGTTTTAATTATTATTACAAGCCAGGCCTATGAGACTGTCATGCAAACTCACGAAAACAGATTTCAGACTAAACCCCAAGCCAATAGCTCTTGTTGCACCTCAGTAACAAGATTTTTAAAAGCACTCTAAATCCCAGACACTTCTTCAGTTGAAAGTCAATGTGCTCCTCTACCTGAACTCAGATTGAGAGTTCTTTAGGTCCTTAAGGACATAGATTGTTTCCTTGATGTGTAAAACACAGGGAAAAAGATGCCCTCAGGTGCTTCAGAAAATCCCAGTCAGATTCACAATTCTTAGATTAAACCCAGGGTGTTTCAGAAATGAACAAAACGGATAGACCACAGCACAGAAAAAAAGAACCCAGAGGAAAATACCAAAAATTATCTTTTCCCCTGTCTGTTTCCCCAAGCTCCTTTATTGCACCTTAAACTATAATTTCCAGAAATATTTACTTTCTTAGCTATGCTAAAGATATTTTTTTAAAAAAAATATGTCTGTCTGTGTCTGTTGGCACCTCGACATTTCTAAAAAGTGTCTCTCCTCCCCAGTTTTGAACCATTTTGGAGTCATCAACCTGTTGAAACCTGCAGAAGAGTCTCCATTGATTTACCCAAACTTGGATTAAGCTTTTGATGACTTCGCATATGAAGTAATGTCAGGCATGCCTACACTTGAGCACCCTTGATTTAAAACCCAACTGCGTGTGTACTTTTCTTGGACTGTGTAGCTTCACACACATTTATTTTGTAGTTTTGTAGAGATTAGCATTTGTTTTCCCATCAGTATTTTTAGGCAAGTTCTAAACAGAAATATTCATAGCTATTTATACTTGAACTATCTTAATGGCCATTTTGTGAATAAATAGAAGGCAAACTAGGTATCTGTGCTGCATTTAAAATTAAAATACATACCCATTTACCCAATCGGCTAAGTAAACTCTGGAACATGAATCTTTTGACTTCCACCAAGAACCAATATCAAGCGGCATCAGAGCCCAGTTTTCCTAGAAGCAGCACCAATTCATGGCAGAAAAGTTTTCTAAGTCAATGTTTATAAATGAAAAGTTTAAAGTGTTTTGCATAAGCATGGAAAATGTGCAAGTATGAGAGCTAATGAGATTGCAGGCTGAGAACTGTTAACGTATTCCAGTTATAGTGCTCTGTACCAAATATCTTGTTTTCAATGCTGTTGTATTCACAAGCACTTTGTTCTTTCTTGCATTTCAATTAAAATTCATGGGATGTTTTCTCCACATATTTTTCAAGTCTGCCTGCATTTTCCATATCTTAGAAAATTTTCTGGCCATTATTTTTCATGTAAAATGAACAGAATGTATGGTCTTTTGTCCAAGCCTTTTGTTTCGTGAAGCAGGCCATTTTTCATGGACGAAACTGAGGCACACACTTTCAGTTTTGACAGCATTTCTTATCATTCCCCCCAGTTAGCATTGTCACCTTTCATTATTTAATTTTGAAGTACAAGGAAGGCTGATTTATACCCATGATGTATAATTATGAGGCAGATGGAGGGCCTGGAAAGTAGAAACACTGAATTAGGGCTGTAGTAAGTGCCTGTAAGCTTCCCGTGAAAAGTCCTCCCTGTGCCACCAGCTAAAAACAAAAAGCCAAACAATTTAAACTAAATGAATCCATGCTGTTGTAAGCGCTGAGTTAATGAAAGTGAATACAAAACTAATAAAGTACATTGGTTGTGGTTGCAAGGCAATTTAAAATGTTTTCAAGTACAAATGATGAAACGTGTTTGTATTAATCAAAATCATCTTTGAATGTGCCCATGGTCGAAAGGGCCTTTTTTTTTTTTTTAGCCTCCACTTCACTTGAAATCACTTTGACACAAGTCCACTCTGCATTTTGAAGAGAGAAGAGCTTTCTGCAGTTCTTTCATATGATAATGTACAGTATATTTTCAGCTCCCTTTTTAAATTTTAAACAAATGGAAGGCTTATTAAGAAGATATCATAATTACATGCAGCTATTTTACTAGCTCTTATCTGAAGCAAAAGCAAGCAATTAGTTGAGAACATAAATTCATTCAAGACACTTACTGAACATGAGGGAATAGACCAGCAGGAGAAAATAGGCCCATTTTACTGTTTCATCTTCCCTGTAGAAAGACAGTAAACTTGTTCTAGTAAGTTTGACACCACCTACAAAATAGCTCATATATTTGAAAAATGAACTGATATTTCAGAAGGCTTTGAGACTGTTTAGCAAATGACTAAACAGGACAGCTGCTTTGACAAACAGTAAGAAGTTGCTGTTGTAATAGATATGAAAAACATTACTAGTGCAAGCAGTCACTGGTTCAGTTCTCACCAGCAGAAACATAAGCCCACCACTGTCTTGAAATCCCATTTTACTTTGAAATTGCGGATCACTGAAAAGTAATCACTAATAAATCAAAATAATGTGATTTTTCCTTCCTGAAGAATGCAGACACCAAATGGAAAATATTAGGAGCACTATTAGTGCTTATTCTATTTGATTTTTCTCTGCTTTTGAAGCATTCGGTTCTCTAGAGTGCAGATGACCAAGCATACAAAACAGTTCACATATGTTTAACATTAAACACATGAATAGTTGTATAGAAGACTAAGGAAACATTCATGAGCTTTAAAGTTAAGCACCTGCTTAAAGGTGACAGTATGGAAGGGGGGGACTTCAGGCCTAGAGCTGCCACTTGAGTTGGCACAATGCTGTGGTTGGTGCATGTCACCACCATCAATCACTCCCAGCCTGTCAGAAACACCTACACAGATGAAATTCCTCTGAGAGGACACAGCTGACCAGATTTAAGGTGCACAGGGGCCTGGACAAATTGCTGACCTCCAAGGAGAAGAAGCTGAAGAGGGCAGAAGACTGAACAGCAACAGGGAGAACGAATAGGAGATTAACAGGTTCTTCATGGACACACTGCTTCTCTATTTCGAACGTGACGTTTAGGACATCAACATTTCTGTCAGAAGAAAAAGATTGAAAAGGGTTGGAAGAAAGAACAGTTACTCCATTATATTTAGATTCCAGAATGACTGCAATCCTTCATCTGAGGATCATCTGAGATAATTCTTCAGGTTCAGAAAATTATCATTTTAGTATGGAGATCACAGTGTTCATTTTTAAGTCCTGGTAATCCCCAATTAATTTAATACATAAAGGTTACTTTGTATACTAGCTTTACTCTTCATAGTCCTATTTGATGAATAAAAGTCAATTAAAAATAATTTAAAACATACATAGTAAAAGTATTCACTCCTCCTCTCTTTTTTTATGGGGGTAACCAGGAAAAAAGTAGAAGGGTATTGAAAAAAATTTTTTTTTCCACTTTTACTGTAAGAATATGCATAGAAGTTTCTCATGTATTTAAGACAAGAGCTACATGCAAATCCTCTTTCTCTAGAAAGAATGATAGAATATTTGTGCTGGAATTTGTTAATGTTTTCTAAACTAGTAAAAAACAACTGTTTTCCTAGCAGAAGCATTTGGCAGGCACACAGGCACAGTAATACATCTTTCTGCAGTTGTCTTCACTTGCAAATCTCAGTATTAATTCATTTTGGAGAAACAGTCTAATGATATTTTTTCCTCTTGTCGTCGATTGGGTTCTGAATGTTTTTTTTAATGAATGCAACATAATTCATGCATAGTCACTACTGAATCCAGCAAAATCATAATTAGTGACAATTTCGCAGCTGCTGTTATAGGCTGATGCTGTTTGCTTTAATTTAACTTGATACCTTGATTATTCATTGGAAACCGCAAGAGATGCCGATTATCTTACACCTTTCCTGAAAAGAACATCGTAGTCATAACTGGATAAATACAAAAAAGTCTTTTCAAGAATTTTCTAGTAATCAAGATCCCAATCCAGCAATACACATATACTATATACATATTACATTCATGAACATCACCCTCCAGATGGTAGTACTTCATGTGCTTAAAACTAAACACGATAAGTTTAACCACATTTTTAAGTTAAGCTACTAGCTAAAGTTGGAAGTATCACATATATTTTTATGCAAGAGGTGATCCTGCTGCAATGCGTACCCGATTATCTCCAATACCAATCCTACTAAAAAGACGTATTTGCATTTTGGACCACAAACATTATGTGGTAGTTGGGAAAGTTCTTTGTGGTCAAAAGATGGACGTATTACATACAGAAGAATTGAGCACTGTCACGCTGGATGCACATGTATTCATGGCTGCACAGATTTCTTCCTGCCCCTCCGTATCCTACCATGCTCAAAGGTATTATACATATCTGACCATTTAAACATGTTTCTGTTCTCTAAACCTATCTCACAATAGAATTACCACTTGTTTTGGTTTGTTTTTTGTTTTTTTTCTACAAGCCTAAGCAGCAGCACTTTCAATAAGGGGAGGGAGGGAGAAAATGAATCTTGTGTGTATGGACACACAAAGCTTAACGTACCAAAACCAAAACAAATCCTCTGCTACCCCCTCAAGTATTTCACAAATCCAGAAAGTCAAAGGGCTAGCAAAATTTCTGCACTGGTACTACAAGACAGAACAGAGTGTACACTAGCAGTGTTGATGAGCTTATTTATCCTCTAGGAAGAGCTAAAAAGGCACCAGAGACACTGTTCCCAAGAACAGGCTGGCACGTGGCAGGTTTCTAGTCAATCCTGGATCAGCCATGAAACTGTGGTACAGTATAACACATGACGCTCAAGGTATTTTAAATTATGCCTTACACTCCAGCATTAAAAAAAAACACACAGAGGCCACTACTAGCCAGTGATTCCATCTATCTCAATAATCAGGGTAATGAAAGCCCTGATCATTTTTTTTATTATTATCAGTGATTATTAGTGTTTTCTGCCTTATCAAAGCATCTTTTTTCCTCTAGAAGGGAAAAATATTGCATGATATTTTTAAAGAATCATCCTTCTCTCCCCTATTCCCCCTCCCCCCTTTCTTTTTTTTTTTTTTAAGTTCGGAAATGTTGCCGTACTTGCTGAACATTTTAGAAAACTTTAAAATTTCAGTTTTATCATATGACTTTGCCTAGCCAATAATTATCAGAAATTACTTTTCCATTAGGTAAAAAGATTAGAAAAATGAGACATTTTTCATCACTTCAGCTCTCCACGTTCCCAGATATTATTCAGTAGAAAACAAAACATTCAGCACCATTAACTCGAACAGCATCTTGCTACAAACAAATTAAATTCATATATTGTCCTACGGATGTTAAGGTCTAGTTTCTGCATCCTGAGACATTCCATTATGATTGCCACAGACTAGAAGGGGATGGTTCTGAATCAGCTCATTTTCATACAGGCAAATCACAGCCTCGGGCATTTTTTCTGAACTCTAGATTTCCAGCCACGTAAATCATTGACTATTGGCACTGAGAGTATGTGGCACAATGCCTGCCATTTAAGTTACCCTTACAGAACAGAAAATGTGGCTTAAATATTTTAAATTATGACCCTTCCCAACTAAAACCACAAGCAGGAGAAAAAAGAGAGCATTTCCAACCTACTTTATCTGGCTGACGGACAGATGCGGAACCAAAATAATGCAAGGAATAAGGTGCTTACTTGGAAACTGAGCATGAGTTTTCAGAGTACAAATTACATTTAAGACCTTTTTCCTGCTTTTTATGGCACGCTTTTTATTAAAATTAATATGCTAGCTCCCCAGTTACTCTTTATTCTACTCCAAAATCAAGGCAATGACCAACCCAGCACGGCTAAGATTCTTCTTTCATTTGACTGAGTAAACCATACAGTGTATACAGATATTGTTTCAGCGGCACGATTTTGTCTCTTCTCTTTCAGGGAATGAAACTTCACAAGAAAAGTTAATGTAAGGAACTCTGTAAAGCCAAAAATACAGGACCAAGTAAATGTTTAAAAATAAATCTGATTTTCCTGACTCAGCTTATATCCTTAATAAGCAGTCTAATGACTCTCTAGATGACTGACATTACAATTATCATAAACTGAGTTCTCTATTAGAATATTCATGGAAAATGCTATCATTTTATAATTATACAGATATAATGGGAATTAGACAATAAAGAACTGCATATTCAAGAATTTCTTCAAATACTAAGGATATCTATTTAAGTAGATAGAGAGCTATCAGCATACATGAGCTCTCCATGATCTTTTTTATAAATTATCAACTCTGGGATCCCTAAATTAGGAAGAGTATATAATTCTTGAACAGATGATGGTGTCAGCCTCAATAAGGGGCACTGCTCAGGACCACTGCCTACCATTAAACTAGTATCAGGAACTTAATCTAGGCCATTAAATTCACCTAGTATGTTATTTTAACTACAAGGCAACCCTTTCTGTGACAATACAGTCATATAAAGACAAACTGAATTTGCCACAAACATCTGTCTATATCTTGTAGGCAGCTAATGAAACCCTCATATGCCACCAAGATGCACACTGCGTACGCTAGAGAGCCACAGAGGACTTCATGCTGAGAGTATTAGCGTAGAAGGACGTTTGCCCTGTGGCTTCTCACAGCCAGAATGAAGCTGGGTTGGGCATGCAAGCTAAGACCCAGTCAGCTGCTCATGACAGCTTGCTTTCTTCGTCAGCCCTTGTACCAGCCCCAGCTGGTCATGAAGTAATCCATAGAATGAGGTTTACACTGTAACATACATTCAGTAGATAAATCTAAGTCAAGAATCCTATATTAGTAATCCCCACACATATAACTCCATTCTATGAAAATAGTTTCTTCTACAAGAAAGAGGTTTTTTCCCAAGAAAACTCGCAGGTACTACAATCATGCTTTTCAGACAGTCATGATACCCATTCTACTAACTGTGCTTGAGAATTTTGACTTTTTTTTTTCTCAAAACAGTATTTTTGATCTTAATATAACATAGCTAAAACTTGATGAAACAAGGACTTATGCATACAGAGTATCAGTCTAATAAGTAGCCTTTAAGCAGGTTGTGCTTGCATGCTGGCTTAGCATTAGGAATTCAAGTGTCACATAGAAAATAAATTTGCATTCTTGAGTATTCTGTTTCAGCTGGTGGCTCTAATGAACATAGACTCACTGAATACAAAAGAAGCACTGGAAGACAAGACACTTGCTCTTTGAGCTTCTAATAAATCTATTTAAAAGTGTTTTCTGCTGACTCAAGGTCTGATGATGTGGATTCAAATTCAGTCTTCGCATACACCAAAAAAAAAAAAAAAAAAAGAATGTTACATCTTAAATTCTGTCAAGATGCTAGAATTTAAGCTCACTATTTCTGATCTGGACTATAAACTGTTTGAAAGGATTAAGAAACTCCTCAGAATACAGAGAAATCACCACCTTTGTTGCTGTAACATAGCCATGAATATGTCCTCATGAGAAATGTGTCCGTCCATTTTCAATCATGTAAACATGTGTCAACTGTTCAAACCTATGGGAGAAAGACAAGCTGCTTCTCCCACTTCATCTGTTTTTCAGAAAGTTGCTGCTTTGTTTTTAGAACTCTACTTATGCTGCTTTCAGCAAGAAAGTACTCCATTGTTATAGCCTGTCTTTTCATATGCCTCTGGGGACTGAAAGGAGGGTGCAGATGGTAAACAAACATGTTTTACGGTCTTTGAGCTTAGACTGAGAAATTCAGATTTACTTTTCATTTCTGGAACGCAGCTAAGCAAAGGAATTACTCAAATTTATTATCAAGCTGGTTCTCAGTCCTGTGCAACTCCTCTATGATTGTACTATCTAGCACGGATATTTCCTCTCAATCTCAGAAAGCTGACTGACAAGTTTAAAAAAATTCATTACGTGCTTAAATTTCACCAGGGTATTTCATTCTGCTTCCATGGTATAGATACAAGCCAGAGCTCTAATGAATTTAATTTTGAAAACCCGAAGCTTTATATCATATACATCCTATTCACATAAGGGGCATGGTGTACGGGTCCTGAATTTGCATATCCCAGTCCAATTCCCAACTTGAACAAAGACAAAATAGACACCTGCTTCCTTCATTGCATCCTGTAGCTAGCTCATCTGAGACAGTTTATTCCTGATAGAGTGCTGTCTAGATCACCTTTCAAAGGCAATGAAATACAAGTAGTTTGAATTCTACCAACAACTGTATACCTATCTGACAAACATAGATCTAAGTAGTAGCACGTAATTAGAAAGAAACAGAGGGTTTTGGTCATTTTACAGAAAGATACAGCAATGAAACAAGAAAGGACTTAATTCATTTAAACTATGATTAGGATGATAACTGATTTTAAGTAATTACTACAACATATTACATGCTTGATACTTGCTAAATTGTGTAATAAGAAGCACTGAAAACAGGCAGCTTGTGGAAAAGTTACTGCTCCTTATCAACAGAGTACTAGTGTAGAATTCAACTTTAACTTTGCCTTTGGAATTTCGTTCATTTTAAACAGATTCACAAACGTAACATGGAGCCAGGTAATGACCCTAGATCCTTCTACTTTAGGAAGCGAGGAGGACAGCCATAGCATTTATCCAGCCTACAAAAATAAGGGACATTTGCTGAAAAAAATTAAAATAGTATTCCAGAGGCAGTGTACATCTCCCGGTACACTGAATTAGCTCAGTCCCCTTTACCATTTCCACGCTTAGAAGCAGTCCAGATGCCCAGGAGCCTACATGCCACAGTTGAAAGATAGAGGAACTGGAGAAATTACTTTCAACAGACTTGTTGCCTATTTTTCCTTATACAGAATTTCTTCATGACCCTCTGGAGACTATGATTTTGTACACAGTTACTCACTGTCCAAAGTTGATTGTATCACTTGCAATACACACAGCTTTTTGCTTATAAGCATTTTCTCATTCTATATCCAGGTAATCTAGCAGTGTTTGCAGGTTAATAAATGTCCAGAAGAAACTCCTTTTATTCTGTCTGGGCACTGGAGTAGTCTTATATGAAAAATCGTAAGGTTTTCACTGTACTAGGTTTCATTGTTAGCTTTCGTCTATTTATCACCATGTCTTCAGTTTCATCTCTAAATTACAGAGCTAGGACTTTCTGATAGGCACAATTGCTGCTGCTCAGTTTACTACCTCCTGTCAGTCCCTGATCACTTCATGACTTTTATTCATCACGGCTTCAATTTATTCCTTGTGCAGAGCGACCAGAGCCCAGAAGGTGGGGGGGGAAGAGAAGAGTGCTGTGGTTAACTCTTCAGGGCAGTAAAGAAAATAAATGCTTACATTTAAAACACGTTCATCTGGCACAGGTCATAATAGTTAATTAAGTAGTACATGGGCATTGACCAAGTAACTTTTTTCCCTGACAGATGATATTCTGCAAACATTCCATCTTCTATCTGGTCCTTTTACAAAACCTCCTTTACCATAAGGCTGTACTGAAATTCACTGCATTTCTGCTTACCTTTTACAATACAGACAGCTTACACAAGGGTTATACCTGCATCAACATGTTTTTATACTACATATTTACACAGGCTGAAGCCAGCCCTCTACCTCCATAAAACCCATCTCAGCATTTACACTGTTTGAGCAGAAGCTTCGGGAGAACCCAAGAGCAGGACAGCACTACGGACCTATTCACGTCCTCCATTACTTAGTCGTGCCTAGTGGGAGCAACATTCAGCGCAGAAGAATTTTCGTGCAGTGTACACGAGAAGCTGACAGAGTGTGTGCTTTTTGAGTGTTTGCTGCAAACGTGACTTAATGCCCTGAAGTGCCCGTACAGAAGAGTTACCCCTGTGCAGCTACCCATCACCTCATTCCCTTGGAACCAAGTGAAGAAAGACTTTTCAGGCTGACTCTGCACAAAAAGGATCGTGCACAAACACTTGTCTCTCTGGAAGAGAGAGTGATTAAAACTGTCTATAAATCTTCATAAGACATGACCGAGCAACCTAATGTAAGTCAACATTTTAAAAGATGGAAGAATCCTTTGACAAAGGAGTCACAGCCTTTATTGCCCAAAATACATACATTTCTGGTCTGAATTTAACTCCTCTTAGCTTCTTATTTTCAGATCTTGTTAAGTATTACTTACTAAACTAAAGAACGTAACTGCCAGGCACAATTAAAAGATTCAAGTTATGCATTAACATAGCAGTACTATGTAGTAAGTGCAACATATACAAGAGTTCATCCATCTTAAGAGTGAAGCACACAAACTGCCACGGTTACTGCGTGTAACACAGAAGCAAGCTTACAACACGTTGCTAAGTTGATTAAATTTTTTAGCATACTCAGTGCTCCTTCCCCACTAATAAAAACTCCAAATCAATCTCTCATTAATTTGGACTAAGAGCAATGAGGTAACAGGAGCTGGCCTGTGAAACTTCCTGTAAGACGAATCCTTTAATGAACATGTAAATAACTGACAAGCCGCAAAAATGACAATGCCAAGCAGATACCACCTGTGAAAACATCACAACAAGGAAAAGAAACAAAAAGGAAACCAAAAGATAAACTTCACAACTCTACAAACACACTAAAGAAATGTGGCAAGACACTTGGCCACATTACTTATTCTCAAGAAACAGACATTGTTTGCCTTTGAATTGATGATTAAAAATGCCATTTTTTAATTATTACATGATGACCAATTGTTCCATTTCCTAGAAATAAAGAAATCTGACACTATCCACAACTTACACACAACTTGCAATAGTAACAATGAAAAAATGTAATTCATCATGCAGAAAGTTCATGCCCCGAAATAACTGAGATGTTCGATGGATCAGGAAATGAGTGCCTATACACAGTGGTTACGGTACTCCCACTAGAGACTTTTCCTGTCAAAGTTGTTTCGCTTTATGCAAATCCTGAAATCGCTGCAAGCATTACTTATGATACCTACGAGGCCTAAAGGTGAGCAATGAGTGTAAAAAGCAGTATTGAGAAACAGGATCTCATTACAAGCACAGAGAACGGGAACTTCAGTAAAGAGACAAGTGGCTTCCACAAGTTTATTTTAAGAAGTCCTGACTGGGAGCCAATCCTTGCGCGTATTTCTCCTCAACATTTGTTCTCCAGAGCCCAAGACTTGAATGTGAAAAATCCTACGTGCATCCAAAGCTGAAACAGGAAAATCCCGACTGGCGTACTTTCCCCATCCCGTGTCCCGTCCCGCCCCAAAATAGAGACAGGTGGGACCATTCTTAAGAATTACAGCCTTCTGCTACTCAAAAATTGGAACAAGTCTGTTACTGTAAATTTCCCTTTATTAGACTTAGCAGCAAACACTAGCCTTCGGGAGCCTGGAGCTTCTTCAAAGGGATACTGAAAAACAGCTGCTGCAAATGAGAAGCAGTAGGACGTTACCCTACTTAAGTCCACCTTAGGTTGCTGGGGCATAAATTCCTTTCCTCCAGTCCCATGAGGTAGGAACTGCATTTCTTTAGTCTGAAATTAGTCTGATGATGCCACGATAACATTCTTGGACAGTGAGTTACTGTTGTCACCTGTTGACTATTTTCTTTTGCCTTTGGAGGCTTACTGGGCCCTAATGTACCTAAGGTAGTTACTGAGATTCTCTTGCTTTTGTTTACATTAATTGTCTATTGATTCAGTTTAACTGCTTATTATTGATTTCCCAGGAGATGTATACATCTCTAGTTTTCCTGTAACACACCAAATGTTTATGTAAAGCACTCCTGGCATGTACTTTTTCTCTTACTGAATTGTTTTTGTTAAGGATCACTATTTCTACTACTTTTGAATTTGGAGACAGACTCGAGGGTTGTTTTTTCTTTGTGTTTCTGATGTTTAGCAGCAGCAAGAATTCTCCTTACTCCTCTCCCTTCGAGGAAAATATCAACTACTAAGCCTTCTTCTCCACAAACCAAGATAAAGTTGAGAAGAGAAACTGCCAGGAAAGTCACTACCAATTGTAAGTAGTAGAGGCTAAAGATATAAGATAGTGACTATAGATGTCACTATTCACAAGATTTGAACCATTTCTAAATTCTAATTTCTGAAAGTCACTGAAAAACTGACTTAGTGCTGACTCAGAACAGTACCCAAGGCACAAACACAGGGCATTCAGCTGCTCCAAGTATTTAATTTCACATACACATGGCAAGATCAGAGCTGTCCTAGGAAAAAGTACAGAGGAATATATATATATAAGTTAGGCAGGTTTGAATCCAGTTGCATTCAGAAAGAGCAAAGCATAAGGGTTTGGGGTTTTTTTAGTTTGCAGACATAGAAAAGCCATCTCACCCTTCTTAACAGGGATCTTACGGACTGTGCTTACACGCAGACATCACTCAAGAGCATGCTTTCCTAATTAAGGATTCAGCCAGTTAGAAATAAGGCATGAAAATGTGGGACTGGGGGACAGTGAAGAAAAATTAAAACCATCTGAAACCCCTCAGTTCTACAAATAGTTTTACTCAGCCAACATATAACCCACCACATTTGCAAAAATGCAACTTTGAATGGAGTTCCAGCATGACTGAAAGACAGAGGTAAGTGTGACAACAGCCAGCAGACGACACTGTTGAAACAGCAGTTCTTCCAGCCAGGTACCGCCACACAAACACCGCATAAGGATCTGTCAGCTTCTGCCTAGTCAGACATGCATATCCCACCACCAGGCCTGCCCCAGTCTCTCCACTTTCCTGGCGTTTTTTATATATATACAGACAATACACATATATAATTTTGATGTATACGTACAAACAAAACACCACACACATGCACACGCTACACTTATCACAACCACCTTCCTTCCCATCCCCTACAACCTATTCATCTTACGAGGCCAGCTTTTTCCTCCATGTTTCCTTTTAAATTAAAGCAAGCTCTTCAAAGCTTCAGTCTTCAAAACCCCCACTCTCCCTTTGGGAAGGGGGGAAGGAGCACCCTGCCCTCAGAAGACCCCAGTTATTTGCAGACAACGTTGGTGCTACCACCCAGTCTCACCACACTAACAAGGAGGCACTTTGGGGGCAGAGAGGCTGCGCTGAGCACCACTTAACCCTCTGCACAACCAGCAGCTAGACTTTTCTCTGTACAGAGTTATAAAGCTGAAGCTTACGTTCTGTGCAGCGGCTCTGGTTGGAGATACACCTGGAAACCAAAGGGAATTTGAAGGCAGAGATCCACAGTTGTGTTTAGGTATCATTACCACCTCATTAAAAGTAGGTGAAGAACAAGTAGCTTAACTGAAAGTTTTACCAAGACTCTAAAGATAAAAATACCTTTGGGCACATGAAGTGTTTTACTCAAGTACTGCCTTACACACACACAGACATACACTAAACAGACAATCAAAAGTGGACATTTTTCATTTTAATGTAACAATACCAAAATGAAATAGTAGCATTTCAAAAACAGAATTAGTTCTTCCAAAAAGCACCCCATTGGAAAATGAAACCCTACAGAAACACCACAGACAGATTCATTTTTCATTCAGGAAACAGTTTACTCATCATTTGTTTTTCTCCCCACCCTCTCCTTAAGTTCTTCTGTTTAAAGACAATTTGTGTCTAATACAATAATTTCTTTTTCGCCATTACTTCCTAAGCAAATCTAATCACAGGTATTAATTTGTACCGGTTGTATTTCTGAACATGTAACCTCCTTATATTCTTTAATAGTTATGTAAAACAGCACAAGTAGCCATCTTAAGTCTGCTTCTATTCAACCAGGGGTGGTGGTGGTGTTCTCTATTACCCTACGTGGTGGGACAGGCACTGTTTCTACAATTCCACTCTACCATACATATTTTTTGTGTCTATCAGCAACCATCAGTTCATATGGGTTCAAATCCATATACGAGTACCTCACAATATTTGTATTTTTGAAAGTCTTCTTTACTATACTATCTGCACTGATGTAAGTTACACTGAAAGTCAGCAAAAGGAGGATAAAACTGCTGCCTATTAGGTATGTCAACAAAACCGGAATACAATTGCTTGTAGGCAGTTGGCATTACCTGTTCCCTACCGCTTATATCAAAACACAGAACGATCACTGTGTCGAATCATCCCACGGGCAACATTTCAGAACCCGCAATGCAGTGATATGTTGCGGCAAGCCCAGTTAGGGCAAAGAAGTGGTTCTGTAGATCAAAGGAAAGCACAGGAGAGGAGTTGAGCAAATAGATACAATTAGTTTTATGCATGCTCAGTATTGTCTTGTGCCATCGCTCAATAGATTTGGAAGCTAACATCAAATATTATACACCAAACGTGCTACGTCACTAAACTTCAATATAGAGAAAGTTCATGTTAATTGGAAAGTTAAATCAATTGGGAAAATACACGACTAAAATGTTTTTGAGGGTAACTTCCCAAGGAGATGAGTAACAAGCATAGTAACAATGAATAGCTTATTTTTATTTACTTAAGTTGAATTCTATCTTTAAGATGGCTTTGCCCTGTGGTGGTGATAATGCAGGATTCTCTATCCCAACAGAACCTCTAGAGGCACAGACTCTCAGAAAACTCATACAGCTAGAAGAAAACAAAACTGTACCCTGTCATACCTTCTTTGGAAAGCTTTGCTTTCTTTACAGAACTGAATGGCATCTCCCTATAAACTCATCCAAGATTTTGCAAGTATATAGACCTACTGATTGCTTGACAGAAACATTCTTGAAATGGTAAAAACTCAATTTAGATTACACTACACTTAACCTCAGAAAGAACACCAGCTATGAGATTAGAACATCTTCACTATGCAGACCTGCAACCCATCCTGTCATCCCCATATTTATGGCTATCATCATCTTTTCAGCTTCACTTGTTTTAAGGGGTTCCCAATGCTTGCTCACAAGTGCCTGATTTAAGGCTGGAGCCTGAATAACACATCTTTAAAGCATATTCATTATGATTTTACACTTATTTGAAGTCTTATTAAAAACAATATTTAAAAGTGCACGTTTTCTATTCCTATAGAAAAATTGGCAGCAATCATTCTAGTATTAAAGGCAAGCTGGACCTAATCGCATGTGTGAAAGAAGGACAAAGGTAACTTGCAAAAGGTTATTTTAATAACAAAAAATCATTTCATGATTGATCATTATACATACCATATTACAGCATGGGATCATACTTAATAGCAGCATGAGAGAACCTGTAATAGCAGTATGAGGGCACTGCTCAGGGGTTTAGCGTGTAGAGGGAGTAACCGTAATGAGAAAGGTGAAAAAAAATCATAGAAAAAAGGCCACAATTAGGGATACCTTTTGAAATGAAAGAATAAAGACTCAGAAAGTGGTATATTTAAGTACTTTTAAATGTGTTTGAAACTTTTATATCCTGCTCAAGTCCTAGTTTTTAAATGAGACACCACAGATGAAAAAGGGACAGATAATTTTAAATGAACAATTGGGGGAGTACTTGAAAATCAGGAACATTTGAGGGGTTTAGGGAAAAGCATTAAACAGAACACTTGGCTACAAAGGTTGAAAATGGCTTTCACATATAATATCAGTGTTGAAATAGCTGTAATTTCATCTGTATCTTTCATACAAAACCCGTGCAAAGAAAGTGCTATTGATCTAATAGCTAAAATATACACACCTCACTAGAAACACACGCACAGTATTTGCTTTAAACTCATGTAATGTCATAAAAAGTGCCAAAATTATTCATAGCAATTATACAAGGGATACTGCAATTTCAAATTACATTGAAGTAATAAGTACCTATTTATCAATTCAGCTTCAAATATTGTCCCACTTACTTGCTTCATGGAAATTGTAGTTTAGATGTTGTACGTGCCCATATTTTTCGACAGGTATTTCATTTGAAGTGTGCCTCGCCTTCATTAGAATACAGCAGAGGCATGAAGTGCATAATCTACAATTCTTATAAGGCAAAGGGCACCTCACAAAGATATTTCAATAGCAAATTGAGCTGGAAGAAAGTGTGTCAGTTCAATTCACAAAAGTGAAGAGATTTCATTTTAACCTACTTATCTCAGTGCTCCATGAGCAAGATTTAGGAATGGATAGGACATAATTTTACAGACATAACACTAAACCTACCAGTAAAAAACCTAGATTCTCAAATGCTAAGCATTCAAAACCAGCTCTCATGGCATTATTTATCAGTAAATTTTAGAAGATCTGGGCTCTCTGCAATTGTCCACCTACTGCAAATTATGACATCTTAGAGAAAACTTCTCCACAGACCTCAGGATCTTGGAGATACTTAATATCAGAGTTGAAAATTTTACCATTAAAGCAAGCAGCAGTTTCCAGTGGCAATATTCAGCATTGTTCATGGTACCACTCCCCTGTCTAAAAAAAAATATACCACACTAAAAACCCACACAAGTATGAGGTGACAGCAAGGATAGCAAGCAAGAAAAATAATATTTTATCTTGGGTTAAAAGAAACACTGCCCTAGTCCCATAAATAAGATTCCTCCTTTTGCATAAAGAGCTCATCATGCAAATTCCCCAAGACACCAAAACAAGTCAACTAAGAAGTGAAATTCAGCAGTATTTCAGAAAATAATCCTGCGATGAATTGATTGATTTCCCCCTCCTCTACCACCTCCACATTGGTTTGTAGATTTCACGTGTTTCAGACTGTCTGATAAAGGTAATGTCCCCAACTCTTTGTAGTTACCCCACAGCCAGAACACCTGATAAAGATGTGACATCAGTAACTGCTGCAAAACAGGGTTCTCCTGCCTCTGACACTGCAAATCCACTTCTAACTTGTTGCAGAGATCTAATACAGTTTGGTTGCAGAATCAATATCTTTGGAACACTTGCTCCTCTCTGAGGTTTAGAAATGAATGCCTACACCTATGCAATTTGTTATAGAGAAAGTTGTCTGGTTTTTAGCAGAAGCCAATCCGGTATGATTTCAAAGCATAAAAGAAAATAGATCAATAGCAAGTGTCCTTTTGGCTTTATCCTATTGAAAACTGATTTACTATATGGACTATTTAAACATTCTATATTTGTGTCATATGTAAATTAGACATTATTCCCACTCCCAGTATAGTAGAATGAAATGTAACCCTACATAACTTCGCAAAATGCATTTAAAGCCTGTAAGAAATATGGTTCACGGCTGTGATGCTCATCCTCCATTTACTGCTCTGTGATTTTGATTGCACGTGCTTCTGTAGGCTAGCAGTTGCCACTCTTCCCTGACTGAAGGAACTGTTTAGTTCAATGAATCCCTCGTTTGATCAGCTATAAGGCCTTGAAAGATGTAAGTCTCACTCCCTAGCAGAACTACACTGACATTAAATATAGGGGGGGGGGGAAGCAGCACTTCATTATACTCACAGCTCTTCAGTACAGTCACCTACAGTGTCTCTTAAATGAGTATGCACCATGTACTCTGAGCTATTCTGACACATCCCCTCTGAAAACTAATTTTTCCTGAAATGATTTTAGTGTCTGACAATTAACTTTTTGGGTGCTCAGCCATTATGCTGTCCTAGCTTCCAGGTGTTATGCTTTCAAGACAACATTAAACTCTGGGGATGGAGTGTCAGTGACTGCACAAACACCGCGCTGCTCCTCTCAGGCTGTCAGGCACATACAGGCCCACATTTCAAAACAACAGATTTTCTTGCTCTGTGGTATGTATAATTCTGTGATAGGAAACACTGCTAACAACCTGAAGAAAGTTTGGAAGGGTACTGAAACCTAAACCGTTGAAGACCTAGAAAGTTTCTCAATTGAAGACCTTAAAAAAAATTGCTTTTTTTATTTTAAATAAAAAAAGTTGCAGGAGCTATGGAAACAAAACTTTACAATGTGTGACCTTAGGTGGAAAGAGGTTCTCAGAAGCCAATTGGAAAAAGCATATTAAACAGGGATTAAGAGAGAAGAGATTTAAAGATGAGACAGAGCCTGGAACAAAAACACAGAATACCACAACTGTAATCCTAGCTCTGCCAGTATTATCACACGGCCTTCATAAAGTCATTTAACCCCCACTTGGAGAAGCAGCTTTACTTTCTGTGGATTATCTTCCCAGGTATCAATACAAGTTTTTAACTTCACCTGAATTTGTGCAAAGTACACACAGTGCATTTGGTATGTTAGTATACCATCTCAGAGTTTCAAGCAATGCCATTTTGTGCACATTCTGACTGTTGGAAGAATGTGAGGAAAAAAGCAGTCCAAAAGACTGAGATTTTAAATGCATGTTTAGCACTACTAGATACACATATTATAAAAAACATCCCACAAGGATCAGCTCTATTGAAATTCTAGTCACAGTTCACATTAAGCCTGCTTATTGTTTTCTATTTAGGAAAAGAATTACTTGAACTCAGGAACTGTTTGTAAATTTAAATACTATTCCTTTACAGAAGCTTTTTTGTTATTATTACAAGGGTAGGTCTTGACAAAGACTAAATTGCAACATTCAATACTTCCCCCCCCCCCTTCTTTCCATTGCGAACAACAGAGAGCGCTTAGGGAAAGGTAGCGACAGCGTTATTAGAAAAGCCTGCAGTTGTGTCACTCCAGAATTTTTTTGTCTCTATTCTCCAAGCTGTGCCTTTTTAAATATATCATTAATTATATGCCTTTATGATCATGATTATGTGATATGACATTTTCTTCCAACAGAGAGACCACATAGCCCACTGAAGACAACTCTGCAGAGCCTGGGGATTGCTTATGAAAACCAGACTTTGTTTCCAGTGCTGCCAGGTTATTGAAAATAGGTACGATTTAACAAAACAATCATTCATTCACAGAAGAAGAAACAGAGAATTTACTGAGTATCGTGAATACTGGAATAGATTTAGCTCCTTCTACAGCTTAACCAATAGCTGTGATACAACCTCTGCAAAGATTTATGAGGGTCTTTCATGGTGGAAACCCATGACACTAACACCCATTTACACAAAGTCTAGTAGACAAAACTTTCCCCTCCCTATAACTGTTAAAAGCTGAACAGGTTAGTACGTAGCATCACCTATTATGTGCATCTTTTTTACTCTTTCAAGAATGAAAAAAGATGAAGGACAGACTCAAACAATTCCTGTGTAACTCACAAGTCTGAAAACATGAGTCTGCATTGTGTATTCCCTCACGAAGAACAGATTTCAACACAACAATTCTGTAACATATCGCAAGAAATATGATGAACTGAATTGCCTTTTATAAGCTATATCTTTATTTATGAATATATGGATTCATATTTTATTACCTGAAAGCAAACTTTAGCTTGGAAAGGTGATAGAAAAGAGAGTAAGTCTAGGAATAGAAGGGAGCATCTGCCAAAGGTGCTACTGGTTCATCAGCACAGAATAAACTAGTACATTATGTTAGGTAAAAAACAACCTCTACAACTTCAGCTCACTACAAACTAAATATAGCATCCAAAGGGAGTCAGAGATAATTATCCTACTGAATTTGATAAGAATCTTATGTTTTCCACAGTATTCTCTGAAGAGGAAACTTTTCAGTAACACTTCACATTTAGCAACAATGCCAACTAATGGAGAACAGAATAAAAACATTTAAGCACACAGAAGTTAAAACATTGTCTTTCTATTAACAACTTTCCAAAATTTTTTACACCCATCCTTCAGAGGTACAACACATGCATTGGATTACCATTAAAAAGGAGTATAATGTAGAAAATGGAACATAAGGATATGTTAGTATTTTGTTGTATTTGGTTGAGGGGGACAGTATGTTTGCTTTAAGACCCAACAATGAAATAACAGAACTACAGAGTTTAAATACAGTATCTTTGTTGATAAATACTCACAACTCCTATTGTGATAACTCAAAATGCAAATGTTCTAGCTAGATGGTGGCAGGAGATGTAGTTTTCCCAAAACTGTAGTTTTCCGCTACCTCATTCAAATGTATGCTCTTAGTTCCGCAGACAGAGTTCACATAGGTACCTCACCTCAAAATTAGAACAATAAAATAATTTAATTATACTGTAAGTCTTATCAGTAGGACTAAGCGCAACTTTATTTGGGGAGAAAAAAGCTTTTGAAAACTGTAAAGTTCCTTGTGAAATACAGCCTTATTAGGAAATCCTTCTTGTTCTCAAGATATAGAACATTGTGCCAAACATTCAGAATTATAGCCCACGATTCCATTCTTTTTGTAGTACTGACTTTCTGGCACATTCAATTTTTATTTTAATTATTTTATTCTGGGGAACAGAGTGGTCAGATTTATTACCAAGGTGGACTCCAAAGGCAATATTGTTACAGTTCTAACAGGTGAGTAAACCAATACATTCCTTCAAACCGTAAAGCAACTAACTGCACTTGGAGAAAATAGATCTGAAAAGCTGAAGCAGAAGAGTTCAGAGGGGAATAACAGCCTCATTCCAAGAGCAAAAAGGTTGTATAACACAGAAAGAAAACAAATGACTACTTCTAAATGTCTGCTCAGGTTCTAGAACATACCAGTAACCAGAATTAGGTAAGATTGCATTCTAGTCTTGATCCATCAAATAATTCTAGTACTCTTGCACCCAAGTTTGTTTTTTTTTAAAACATTCATCTTTTCATCTTTGTTTTCTCCCAGTGACATAAGGGTAGAGCCTTAAATGGTAGGTCAAAAGGTTTAAGTTGGTAAAAATTATAAATGACAGTACATATTCCTTGCTCAAGCAACTGAACATCCCTAGTAAAAAAGGGAGGGGAAGGATGATAAACTGGTGAATAAAATTTATGTGGTTTTATCACATCTATGTATGATTTAGTAGAAATAAGCAAAGGTATGAGACTAAAACAGCACGAAATCAGTGTTTCATATGTTATGACATCTTAACATTTTATAGATCACAAATCCAAAAAACACTCTCAAAACCTCTAAAGAGGCAAATACAATGTAATTCTACACATCAGTAGAATGGAGCCGCTTCTGGACTGGAATACAGCAGCAATTCAGCAGTACACATCAGATTTTATGATAGGACATTAAAAATTGGTGTTATTAATTTCAAATTGGTGTCGATAATTACAGAACTTAATTGCAGAGCTGGAAACACTCCGGATATGAAAGGTGTTAATACCATTCATCTTACAAAAAGTGACGTGCTCTCTAACGATTCTAAGTATTATCCACAAGGCTTTTCATACAGTACCTTCCAGCACTATGATAAGGCACAAATTTACGGCTAGTTTGAAGAAAGGAGCAAGGCACCTCATGACAACATCATTACCAACTGTGTGGAAAATTTACTTTAAGGTATTCCACCTAAGTAAATGGAACATCTAAACGCTTCTGTGGATAATAGTATCGCAGCCCAGAGTACATGGCTGGGTTACAATGCCTTTCTATCAAAGATACATAAGTAAATATAGCATTAAATTGAGCAAGCAAAATGCCATCAACACCATGGAATAATATGCAGCTTTTCTTATTTGTTTTGTAGTGTTTTGTTTGGGGTTTCTTTAACTGAATTAATCCCACAGGTTTCCAAATCACTCAGCATATTCAGGAGACTGCTAAAATACTGTACCAAACAGTGTCAAATGGCTAGGTTATTTTAAATGCTGTAAGATATTAAGTCCAAGAATAAGATTATACTTCAGATTTTCTCTTGTAGTCCTAGCTGCATGATCCTAGCAAAGATACTCAGCCTGTGCTGGAAATACGCAACCGAAAACAGCCTTTACACCTCCTGTCATGAAGGAAATCCAGTTATAGCTATTCTTTTGAAAAAAGACTAAGTACCAAAAGTCATGGTTCTTCAACTTGTATCATAACTCTGAACAATGTCATCCAAATATGTGACACTAATATAGTCCTGCTTCGGTCGTGTTCTTATGATCTGTAGAGTAGTAAATCACTACAGAGACATTCGGATGGTAAAAAAAACCTACCACCCCCCCCAAAAAAAAATAGAAACAACACACTGAAACCAAACAATGACAGAAAAATGCTTTTAGATTTCATGATATTTTGGAATTTCAACCAGTTATTTCATGAATAAGAAAAGTTAAACTTTGTACTTATGGATGGTTAGTCTCCCACTGAGTTTCTCCAAGTAGCTGTCAGTTACATCAAATTTAAGCAAAGAAGTTTGTGTCCTTCAATATTACTTTCAAACCAAACAGAAGTTTGAGGCAGATCATTCTGACATTTGGAATAGCTGAAATGCAAACAACACACAAAAATGCAAGAAGTGACAGGTAGCAAACTCAAGCCTTTAAATTAGGAAACAACCGAGTTAATATCTTGCCTCATTCAGTGCAGAGAATGGCAGTTTGCTTAATGAGCAGCTCTTCGGTATTTTGGGTCATTGACATTGAACCAAGATGACTCCTGCTTTATTTATTGCATACTATTTAAAACAGTATTCTGGCAGTAGTTAATTTTTCCACTGAATTTTTCTTCAGCATTCATCAGTATTCCGTCCCACAATTTCACAAGCATGGATTAATATTGAATTCCTGTAATTTTCCCATGAGGTGAGGGTTTGGTATTTAACATGTGACTATTCTTTGCCTTCTCATCCCATTCATTATAACTTTTCAAGTAAGATTTCAAAGACAAAAGCCTTTCTAACTACCCAGTCCTGATTCATCACCAAAGGAGGTGTACTGTGAATGAGGCACAGGTCTCAATGAAAGAAGTATAGGATTGTGTAATTAAAATAGTCCATGCTGCAGAATCACACCAACACTCCGACAGCAGGGGTGTCAGCATGGTTGGAATTCTGACTGTAACCTGACAGAGAAACCAAAGTATGGCAATAGCAAACCATCACAGCAGAGAATTAGAACATCCTTCAGAGGATTTAACGGATTTTTTACTTTCACCATCTTTCTACTACCAACCATCTCAAAACTCTAACTTATCCCCCAGTTCCAGTATGATCTCCATCTCATCCAACTCTTATTGGTTCCCATTCTATTGCTTATCCATATCTCCCATCCCAATTCTGATCACCGTTGGATTTGTCATACAAGTCCCTCAGTCTTCTTACCAAACCTGTTTCAGTTCTTTTTTTCCAGTTTTCTCCTCCTCTCTTTCTTCCTCAGGCTCATTCCTTCCACCATTCTTGTACTACATCTTTTTCTTTGTGGTTCTGATTACAGGTTTCTCTCTTCAGCCTTCTTTTTCAATCTCAGTATCCAATATTAACAGGCAGGACTGACAGCACCAGCTATAAATTTTTTTATTATGTTGTAGAAAAGCCACAGGTTATGGTGGCCATAAGTTCCATAGTCTCTCCCACCCTTCCAGAGAATGAGAACTTTGCGTTTATTAAGATGGAACTATGGAATTATCATATACTAATGAATTCCTTTTGGAAATCACTGTGGAAAACAGATTGCTACAGCATTAGTGTGCTTTACCAGTTTCACATTCCTTTTCAAGAGATAACGAGCCACGCTAACAGAGTGGAGACTGCCTCAAACTATTCCCTCCTACTGGAGTCCTGCAAACAACTGAAGTACAGAGGCAGGGCCAGCCATCAAACAGCACTAGCTGTGGACTGAAATAAGAAAAAAAAAGGTTAAAAAAGTTTAAATAGTTAAGTAACACAGCTAAAGTAAAAATAAGAGAGAAAGAGTAAACAGGAGTTACCCCTTTCAGATACCAACTGAAGTTTAATTACACTCCAGTCATATCAAAGTTCTCTCAGCAACTTTTAAGGAAGTGTATTACTAGAACTTTACACTTGGATACGTGTAATTTTGCTATCGAAATCAATGACTATTACATATGTGGATCTAAGGGCAGATCTAAGATCCTTATAGTTCAAAAAGTTGGTGCTAATGAAAGAGCATACAGATAGATGCCAGAAACAGGTACAACATAAGCACTCTTTGCAAGAGAGGCACATTTTAACCGTATAAATAATAATTATATTATGCCCTACTAAATTAGTGTTGCAACAGATTATTTAACACTTCTCTGACCAATGACTCAGCCATTCTTCTTTTAGAATTCTTACATATTTGGTAAATCCACAATACCCAGACATATCTTTATTAGCTTTTTAAGTTGTTTTTTTTTTTAATAGAAAGTGACTGGAATAAATCAATATTTTTTTTTGCTCAACCACCATACAATTGAAAAATGGGCTTACACAAGACATCAGGTAGAAATGGAAGACTGATGTGAGGACCCTAGCTTCATTTGCAGTTCTGAAACACAGAAACTTGTCTGGAGGAGCAGGAAACAGTCTAGCCAGCAGAGCAACTTTTCAAACATCTAGCTATAAAAATAGAATGATCAACTGTATTTCCAATCCAATTGTTAACAACAGAGTTAGAACTGTTTTGGTCCAAAAAAGCTTATTTTCAGGCTTTGTGAAATCTCAAATAGTGGTCTCATAACATATTCTCTGTCAAAAAACACAATGTTTTACCCCTTGTACTATACATGTCTCTGCTTGCTATACAACTCCTTTAGCATTACATACAGATTTCCACACGGTAGCTGAATTTACTTCTATATCAGATTTACAAGAAATAAATTGTACAATAAAGGCTCGCATTCATTTCTATCTACCACTTGAAACACATTGAATAGTAATGGTGATCTCCAAAAGGCCAAAATAGGCAAAAACAACTCTGGGATTGAATCTGCTGCTCCTTTACGTTGAAATAAGTGGTCAATACCTTCGCTTCACTGACATCAGTAGAAAAGCTCCCATTGACCTATGCAGAGCATGGATTTTACCCAATGAGTCCAATAGTGCATTAGGTCCCATTTGTCTTTTAAAAACTTCACTGAAAGTATTATCAAAAACAATTAAAAGTAGCCTCACCACAGTCAAACTAAAGATGAAGTGTTGATGTATCTGACATGTCTGCAGAGCCAGACAAAGACTAGTATTGTAGGAACCAAAACCAGCAGAACTGAGTAATAATATCACAGAGATAAGAGCATAATTTGAGTATCAACACTTTCATGGCAGGAGCAGTTAAAAAAAAAAAAAAAATAAAAATACTGAAGTGCCTAAGAAACAGCTTTGTGAATCCTTACATTGAAGTTCTAAACCAAGAGAAAAAGTGGCTTTTACTCCACACCAAGATCATATTAGGTAGGAAACCAGCTATTGGGGGAAGAAAAAGGTACTGACATCATCTTAGACATCTGAATACTGGTCTGGATAATATTTCAGAGACCTAACCTGTGCTATGCTGTTTTGCATAGAAAACATCATCTGAGAAACTGAAATGTATCCCACTCCTTCTAACTGTCATTATTTTTTGTTTGAATGACAACGTGTCAGTTATTTATAGCAAAGTATAGACTCTTCTCATAAAGTGTTTCTCGTTAAAGTATGCCTAGCTGAGTGCTGGCACAAGAAGGGGATGAGAATTAAATCAAACCAATTAAAGTTTGCAATTTGTTCAAAACAATTTACCATACAACTTCCTTAGGTTTGGGTTTTTTCTTTTTTTTTTGCAGAGGACGAGTCTAAGTTATTTTCGTATTTTGATGACTGTTGTTTTCTTTTAGGTGGTTTGGGGTTTTGTTTGTATTTGTTTTTTAAATAGATTAGTCACCTTTATCATTCTGAAAACACTATTATGATCTCTTCACTACTTGAAAAGATAACTTGTGTATAATACATTACTGCAGAATTTTGTGTAAGAACCAAAAGATTATTAATTGACTCAATGGACTATGCAGTTATTTGTGTGATCTCAGTGGAAACAGACCGAACATTTAAGAACTAAAGACAAAATTAAACTCTAACCGAGCTAACAAGCATACCTTAACACATCATAACTGTAAAGAACATATCTAGACATCCATCACAAATGTTTTATCAGCTTCAGCAATTTGCAGTTAAGGTAATTTCTACTGATGACTGCATGTATTCACTAAGAAAAAGAAGTGCAGTGCAAAGTTACTGAATGCTGGCAACAACTTAGTAGAACATAAAAAGATTATTGTATATGATGTGTTGTAAAAGAAAAAAAAAAGGATTTCATTATGCCATATTACCAAACTTTTATAAATATTGCTATCGCTTCAATTAGGACTATTTCTTTTGATGAGAGATTATGCTCCAAGCCAGCGTTGCTACAGTAGCTAAGTTTACCATAGAAAAGATTTCCACCTTGGTACCTAAAAGTGCTTTTATACATTCAGAGTGCTAACTGGTTAAGAACGTAAGAACATTCTTACAAACTGTAGTTGCTTACTTAAGTACTCCTACTTTTACTTCTTGTCTATGAGTGTGCTCAAACAAAGATATGGTGTAGTTAGATAACTAAAGGCTGCAACTATATCATTTACCTACAGCAATTTATTCAAGGTTTCATCATCATGCTGCTTTGAAGCTGAAAATGAAATAGTTTACATTTAATGAAGACCATCTGAAATGTCCCTATTGCAGCTGCAGGCTCTGTAGAAACTGTCGTGCAGGAGGCAATATGCTGTATTGTAATGCAGATTTGCTTAAGAGTGCATCTGCAGCAACAAGATCATTTCCCATGGTCTTCACTGTATTTCTTCTATTATTCATAGAACACAATGTAAATGAAGCTATAAATTTTACCCCATACTAAATGTAGAAAGAAGATAATGGAAACTGTGAATTATGAATGAATCACTGTTATTGTGATTCCTCAAGGATCCTGATGTAGATGATTACATGCATGCAAAGACACTGTAGCTAAACTTCATTATATTGATCTTGAAAAATGACTTTAAGAACATTATCATTAATATACAGAATTCACAGATCTGTTTTTCATGACAATGCCAAATACAACTAACTGTCAAAGGCAACTACATATCAGTGCTACCTAGGGGCAGGCAAGCATACTTGTATTTGGAATTACTGAATTGGGCAGAGAAAGATAATAGCTAGCAAAAATGTGTTTCCCAGCTACCCACATGTGTTCTTTCACATTTAAATAAGCCACAGGCAAACTTTGTGGAGTATTCTGTAGTGAGCACATTCAAATGCCAAGTAATAAGCAGTAAGGTAAGGGCTTTACTTCTTTTTTGTAGGATGGCTGAAACAAAATAGTTTCTCTAAATGAAAGAAGCATTTTTCTACAAATTGCACAATCAAAAAACCCTACAAGTACAAACGTGTCTTTGTCGGTTTTATCATGAAAGCAAGAGACATTAATTATTACTCTTACCCACTAAGAATAATTCTTAGTAATATGATCAAAGTCAGGAGCTGTTATGATTTGATAGTTGTTAGAAACTAGTAAAATTATTCACTAAAACTGCTCTAGCTATTACCAACATCAGCAAAACACTTACTAAACCTTGGGGCAAGTCTAAATCCCACAAGATACAAAGAGTAGCAAATGTACATTAAAATGAGTTGGTTCATGAAATTCTCACCCACTGTGCAACCTCTGGAACTTTGTTCATTTCTCATAGTAACCTTTGGTCTGTACGTAGCTACGGAGTAATTGACTGGCTCTGTCACTCCTTTAAGTAGACTTGTTGACTTAAATACTCATACAGGAAAAGGATGAACAAGGCATTTCTTAATTTATTACTGCATACGCTTGTGTTCTCTACCAATCACGTCTGCACTTTTTTGTGCAGTTTTGGGTCACAGATGTTAGCTAACAGGCATCATATGTACCTCACATATTCCCAAGTTCATTAGTTGGGCAGCATGGGCAGGGCCCCAAGTCCTTGCCCATTTTTTCCACATTAGAATCTGCATCAAAAAAAGTCAACTCTCAAGTAGTGGAAGTGAGGGATAATAATGCAATTGGCACACCCTCTTGGTATTCAATGCAGCCTCTTTTAAGTTTGCGCTGAGGCATATGGTGTCAGCATGAAAATAGACTTTGACATATTATCACTCTCCTATGGAAAAAAACTAGGACATGAAATAATGATCATTCTTAAACTGAGTTCAATTCAAATGATGAAAAAAAAAAACCCACCATAAAACCAGAATAAACAACTAATTGTACTCAATTATTTCTAAACTGACTTGAAAATATTATAATGAACAAGAGATAAAAACATGAAAACGACCTAGTGAATAGTCTCAGAATGCGTTTATGGCAAAAACATTCTTTATTTCCATACAGCATGGCATCTACCTATCATAATTAGTACTTTGATGATACAAGCAGATTTTGATCATTTCTGTGATTTCTAACCTGTACTATTTGTTCTCTAGAACACCATATTACTTGCATGCTTATGTTCCTGTAGGAATTTTGTTCCGCTTTAAACCAGTACAGATAGACTTACTTGCATTCACTCCTACTCTGATTTTTTTTTAAAATGTACTAAGATAATGAACAAAACCACAAAGCACACAAATCTATGTCAACACAATTACAATAACACAGTTACTACAAAAGTCTAAGAAAAATTAAAACAAGCAGAATATCAGGATGATTTATTATAGCATTCCTGTTGTGGAACGAAAGGGCTCAGAGAAAAAGTAGCATATATTTGTTAGTATAACACCATTAAACTGAAAAATAAAAGTGATTAAATAGATTTAAGAGCCTTACATATAACAACATAGAAGCACAAGTTACTATTCTCCTGCAGGATCTTGCTCAAACATATCATAAAATTCACCCTGCCAGCTGTTATATTCAGAATCTACAGGCTTTCACAGTAATAGATTTTCTGTAAAAACACAAAGCCCACCAAGTTTAAAATTCATCAGCTCTAAACTGCCCTGTTCCCCTTGGTACATAGAATTTGTAAAGCATGTTAGCTACAAATCTAAATTCATTCAAAATATTCCACATAGTGTTCACGACGCACTTTAAAGTACTACACAAAAACTGCATAATTAAGCTCCACTGCAATGGCAATTTGAAAAAAATTTCACAAGCAGAAAAACTGAGAGGTGAGTGAAGCTCCTGATTCAAGCTGACAAGAAAACAACATCCTAAAGTGACTAAGAAATCACAAGTTCCTGGACTCACAATATTATCATCACTCTGAAGTTGTCTTTATGCAAAATGAATCCTCATCTTCATATGGGTCTTTAAAAAAATAATACTTTTGTATAAACAAAAATATCCTATACATATTAGAGCACAAATCATCATGAAATACATAATCATATAAACAAACGTTACATGATAATGCATATTCATAAGGGTAATAGAAGTCTGATTTATTAATAATTTATCTGTTAAAATATATGCATCTTACACAATCAACTATAAAATACATAATATAAATGTACAGAATTAAATATAAACCGAGGTTTTGATTGACCAGGTAACTTTAATATTAATGACTTCCAATATTTGGAGTACTAGATTTTTTTATGTGGCATTTGTTTGCATTTGTTATATTAATATTTGTATCATTCATATTACTTAACGTTTGAAAGTTACATTTTTATTTACAGAGAAAGCCAGTTTCACTATTTTTTTGCATCGCAGTTTTGGAAATCCACAGTAGCGTTAAGTCTAATTATCTATTTTTACTTATTTTTAAAATATCTACTTTTGACCAGAGTTGCTGTATGATTGTAACAACCTGCAACACACAATGTGCAACCCCTGGTTCTCAGCTTCTGTCAGCCTCCCTGACTGTGAGGTCAAACATTAAGGGCTATTTCTCAAGGTGCTAGGAAAGAACATGCACACAGCAAGAAGAGTTGATGTCATCAAATGTAATAGTAGAGCTATATACCCAAATGCTCCACAAAAAACTCAGAAGTCTGCTCAGTCCCACAGACATCCATCTAATTCTGCGAACCGTTTGTAGACCTTAGCTGCTACTGTTAGCACCTCCTACACGTATCTCCTACAGACCCCATCTGCACTCAACTCCCTTCCTAGTCTAATAGGTCTTCAGAGGGCACAGATGAGGGTGCCACACCATCTGTCAAAGCTAAGACACCTAAGCAAGCCAATAAAGAGGGCTGCACTGCCAGCCTCAACAAGGTCAGCACCGCAGGGCTCCCTTCATGGGAACTTCACCCTGTACTGGAAGCCATGGCCTCTCCTAATAAATCCAGCCATTTTTATAACCCTTCTGTACAAGATTCCAACAAGCTGTACAGTTTGGAAACCTAGTATACGAGAAAAAAATTAAATGATGGCTTCCAAGGATCCTTAATAGCATTTAATTGATCAGAGGGAAACTTTTTAGGTAGCAAAATGAGAGAAGCAGCAAGCCTTCATTATTTCCTCCCCATGGCATTCGTTACAGTTATAGAGGAAATGACTACATAGAACATGGATTATGTATCACATGTCCTTTGATCTCGTATAGATGTACATACATTAGCTTTCACAAGAAACGTTTAAATAAAATGTTTGTTTACTTGTAAGGGCTCTTCTGAAGTTAAACTGGGATAAACAGGCAATTAAAGTTCAGAAATGTCAGATGTAATTCAAAACATTTCCAAGTAGTTCTGTACATGCTTAAGTGATTCTCACCATATGAACTTTATTCTGCACAACAGTTCTAAAGAGATACTAATTCTCCCTTTAAAAGAAACATTGGGTTTCTTGTGTCTCTATCAAACACAGTTTTTGTTAATTCATTCTTCTAGAACTGACTGTCCTGATGGCACAGTTGTTTTTGTTTCCATTTCCATCACTAGATATCACATTTCACCTTATTTGAAAAGAGAATCTGACATCTTTATGAAGTCAATGCCATACTAATGTTATTCAAAAATCAGGATCCTAGGACAAAAATGTGAACTTATTTTGGATTCTGAAGTAACAGTCAATTCAACAACCAGAAAGATGAAGTCCTTAAATCCAGATACTGTTCAGCTCTGGCAAAACTCTTTTCTCCCAGTTTTATTACTCATGCTGTTCTATGCAACTGATCAATAGCAAGCTTCAACACATAAGCCAGGCTTCAATTAAAGACTCACAAGAGGACAGAAGTGTCTGCAGATTTAAAACAAACACCCAAACCAAGCCACAAGCGAATACCCAGCCCGGTACTTGGCAAGGAACGCAGAAACTTTTGAAAGCTAATCTCTTAAGAAAACAGAAAGTTAAATCAAATTCTTTAAGTGTGTCACTTAACATCCACCCAGTTGAATAATGTATATTTGATTTTTTTTTTTTTCAAGAAATCATATCAGCAACAGATGTAAATATAAAGGTACTTGCTACCACTTTTTCAGAAATTTTCTGTCCAAGTTTCAGTTTATGAAGACAGAAAAAAAATCAAATCATTAAACCAGGGATATTTATTTGAAGCTGAAGGCTATTGCCAAAAACATTCGCTGATAACACCCAGATTGATGATGTTTACACACCAATTGTGTTTAGGTCAGATAAATGAAATGCCAAAAAGGAAAATCCAAGAGAGAGTTACATGTCTCCCGTCAGTGAAGTAGTCGCAAGGCCATTACACACTGGGTAAAGTTCTGGACACCCAGTAATGATAATTATTGGTTATTGTAACTACAAGAGTGCAGCTTCCAAAGGAGTCTGAAATTACCATTTGATTATTCCATACTTCAGAATGTTTAAATACCTCTTCCGAGGAAACTCGTTACAAAGATAACACTCTCCAGAAGTCTGTATGTTAGGCATTATCTTCTCCAGCGGCTTATGAGGAAGCCAAATGACAAAGACTCAGTTATAGGTCAAAGATCACAACTCACCAATGACTACACTGGGAGCAGGGCACAGGAGTCCTGACTGCCTCCTGATTAAACATTACTTTCCTTCTGTGGAGCTTAGAGGAGTGACATTAAAGAAGATGGCACATGCCTCCAACGGTGCTTCAAAACTAGGCCTCTGCTCCAGCAATACACTATTTTAGGAATGCAACTATATATTTACAAATAATGAGTCACAAATAATGACTAAGAGCTTTGTTTTGCTGAAGAAGATGCCCATTCGCACAAAAATATAAGTCTCTAAAGGAGAATTTTTTTTTAAATTCTAGTAAAAATAAAACATTCCCTAAGCCACAAACCCAAACATGCAGTACTATCAGAGCTGCTGTTACCAGATCTTCATTTTATAGTTCTCTCAAATTTAAATTACACCACATCCTGCTGTAAAGACACTATTCTATTCCTGCCATTTTCACAGTGTGTTCCTTTATTTTACGTTTTTCTCCATTTCTCCATAGAAATCCATTTTGTAGAACATATTGGCAGTCTTCTAAAATGTGATTTATGGTACCATTTAAGCACTTATCACTTGCTATTCATTCTTCCAGCTACATTATTCTTCTGGGCTACAAAACACTAAGTACCTCAGCAAAGCAAACATTTTTTAATTTATGTTTTTTTATTATTTTTCAGATGAAATACAATATTTTTCCTGGCCTGTTTATTAATCATAAAACAAAATAAATCTACTAACGATTCAGATGTCAAAATTTCTTGTTATTCATCAGCATGATGAAGCCTTGGGCCTTAATATCGAAGAAAAAAAAAAATACAGCCACCTCCTTAACTTTAAACATGAAAGCAGACTCTATTTTCTCTAAAGACTTTTAGAACTGTAAACTAATTAGGCTCTTTTCCCCTCCCTCATTCATAACAAGTAGTAATAGTTATTACTACATAAACTAGTAGAGGTAGAAAACAGACAAGTTTTTGGAATCCACCCTTCACTAGACCCCAGCAAAAGCTCTGTATTCCAGAGAGCAGTTTTGCTTTTTCTACCTATACCAGGTAGCTTAATTAAAAATACTCTTTCTCTTTTCAAACCTCTCCTCATTTTAATGCATAGACTATTGGAGCTGAAACAAGAACAACATTACTTTTCTACAACATAATCAACCAGCTTAATTCTTAAGTGATACTAACCAGCAAAGTGACAAGCAAACTGCACACCCCCAGCATAACAACCTTTCTAAAATGCAAGCAGATAATAGTTATTTGAAAATAATTGTTACACGTACAAAGCTCTTAAGTCAATATTAAAAGGCTTGCAAAGTGCAGAATATAGCTTTTCAAGTACTGCTAAGTCCGCTGACATCTAGAAAAAATAAGACACCAACTCACCACAGCAAGATTCACTGTACATATTAAAAACTTTCCTTCTGTTCAATCACACAATATTATACAGAACCCTCAGAAAATACAGCCTATGACCTGCTCTGTGAAACACAAAACCTGAAGAGAAACGGGTAAAAAAAAAAGTAGAAGCTTCCCGATTAGGACTTGCTCACTGGAATTAGAGATGGCATGAGGCTTCCGTTGGAATTACGGGAGTTCATTCGCACAGTTGAGTATGATATTCTGCCATCATTTCAGGCAAACATTGATGACACATCAGATGACAATTCCAACTGTACTGGCAAGAAAAACAGTTTGGCTTACAGGAAAAGAAACTACTTACTTATGAAAAACGTGAGAGCACAAATCTTTCTCCTAATTTTTTTTTTGTATGCGTCATGCAGGCATGAAGTTCTATAAGCAAACACATCTCAAAAGTTATTTGAGGTTGCTGAGTAACACCGCACTAAACTAGCGCATCCTTTAACTGTCTACTTAAAAGCAAGGAAATGAATAGGTTAGGGACTTCATCAATCTAACTGTCAACATAAATGTTAAACCGATCAAGTATAAACATACATATCAAAAAAAAAAAAACAACTTCACAAAGGTATAAATCACACTTTTAAAAGCCTCTTTCTTGCAAGTAAAATACTGCTGGTTACATAAATAGCAAATCACAATATGCAGATCAGCAAGCACTAATAATGGTCACAAGCCAACACTGACTTTGTTTCAATAATTTAAAATTGGCAGGGTGCGTATGGGGGAAGCAGTTACTGAAACCTGCTGTCAACTGAGCACATCATCTGCTTTGTACGAGCAACCAACAGCCATTCAGTAACTCAGTAGTCCCTAACCCCTTTCTTCTGAGCGTGGAATACATGAGGACTATAATGACTTTTAAATATCTTAAGTTGCAGTACCTTTTCATCAAATGCAAATTGAGTTTTCAAAGATAACAAAGGCTAGAAGGTTTGGATGAAGAGCAGAAGGACAATTTAAAAAATAAATATAAATACGGAAGCAAAAGGAAGTGACAGGTAGAAGAAAAACTTCTTTGACACAGCAAGTATTTCTAGCAGCATGTAATAGAAGACAGTTCTAAGACACTTCTTTTCTCCTCCTCTGTAATAGTCTTCAACACTCTATTTTGAAGCCAAATAAAACTGCAGTCCAGCACTAAGCCCCAGAATAAATACAAAAACTGGGAGGGCCAAAGTCTAAGTGTACAGAATATATAATTTAATTTTTTAAATTTATTTTAAATTAGCTTCATTGTCATAATGCCATCAAGGTAACCGTCCCAGAAAACAAATCTTCACTTTACAGCTCTGAATCAAAGCAGAAAGCATGACAACAATTGCCTCATAAATTTTTCACATTGATGAACAGAAGACGAATAACTGGGATTGGTGTGAAAGAATCAGCTGTCTTAGAGTTTGTGTCATTTGCAGCTCCCAGTCTATAAGGATGAAAAGACTGTAGAAGATGGGAAGTTTTTATTCTTTTGTTGTCTTGTATACTTCTAAAAAGCACTTGGCTGGGAGAGGACTCAGCATACATAGGCAGTTTAAGAGGTGAGGAAAAGTACAATTGTGTGCACATTATGTCTATACAACAAAAGCATGTGAAAGAAAAGCTCCCATATTCCTGCACATTTTAAACTCCACATCAAAACTCAAATATTTGAAATTATCATACACAATTCTAGTACCCAAGCTTTCTTATATTTCTGTTTACTACAGTTAAAGTTGGAATTAAAATACTGACAGGAGACACTTAATCACTATTCAGAAGAGTAGATCTGAGGAGGAGGTTTTAAGTATTCCTTCTAAAAGGGTTCATTGCTCTGACATGAATTTTTTTTTTATTAAAACACTAGGCAAATTAATAGACTCAGTAATTTTGCTATTTTTTTGCACAATTATTTTGTAACTTACTAAAAGAACACACACCTCTGTAGATCCATTCTCATATTCTATAAGCTCCACAACCATTTCTTTGTTATCCTGGTGATCTGATCAATTTGATTGTTTAAATCAATACAACATGAATTTACCTTGACTTGAATACTTTATTAATTTCATTTCAGCAATACTAACTTCACTTTGGCTGCATGTTTCTGTGATTTTTAGTGGTGAGCATACTACATTAGAATCTGATACTGTGTCTTTTTTTTCCAATAAGCAGTCCAAGTCTAGTTACTTGAGGATACAGATGGATATTAAAAATCCAATCTGAACCCTGATCTGTTCACCTTTATTAGCTTTTGGTTCTCACATTTCATAAGAGAATCCACTTTGAATTTTAACTACAGATAAGCTGATATTTACACTTACAGGGAAGGAACTTAGAAACCATGCCATTCTAGTCAACAGCTATATAGTAGCAGTATACACTTTAACTCAATATATAGACAGGAAGCTTTGTTCCTTCAAATACTGTTAATTTTTAGAACTTGTGACCTCTAAAGCTCATTCACATTCTATTCTTTGCTCTTAGTGAGATTGACCACTGAGAAGGACAGGAAATATACAAGAAGAAAGTGGCATCACCTAGAAAACAATGTATAAAAACTATTAAAAAAAAATCACTGGAGTTGTATAACATGTAGAATTTGATTAAAATGTAGATATGACTATTCTCTACAAGGAACTCTTTCTTTGAGAAAGATCTACCTCTGCGCATCAAAGGAGGACTCTTCTGGAAAGAAATGCTGGGCTCCTTTTTCTCCGTGTACTACTTCAACAAACCTTGTTCCTCTGACTTTAGCAAAGGCACCGTAACAATGGGAAGCCTGTGCAGAGCCATTGCCCCACACAACGTAGGTCTGACAGTGAGTTAATATCATTTTGGTCGCATCCTGCACAATCAGCATTAAAACACCAAAACTTGCACGTTGTGCTTTAGTAATGCAGATCTTTTCTCCTTTCCTGGTCTTAACTCACATACTAACTTCTTGCTTAATGACTACCCTCTCTGGATTGGTAGCCCTATTTGATCAGATTCATTTCTGATCCTGAGTCTGTTGTTGGCTTTCCTGGAAATTGCCCCACTCTGTCCTTACGAGTAACACAGGGTACAGAATGTGCCTGCTATGTAGAACTCCAGAGAACGCATACACAAGAATTACCTCTGTGCCTCTTTTGTTTTGTGTATATGTAAAATAGCAGTATCTCTGAAGACACTCTAGCTTCGCAATAATTGCAGAATGACTGAGTGACTGATAGAGAACTTCAAGAACACCCTGATATCTTGTAAAAACTTCCAATTGCTGCTTTGGAAACAGTTGTTTTACAAGGTTTACAGCCTTCTCTGTCCTATTGCATGCTATACAAAGTAGCTACAAACATATTTTTTACTTCTGCTGGTTTTAAACCAAGTCTCAGCAAAAGTATTTTAATATCTGGCTCAAAATACTTTTTACCATGTTTCTCATTGCTGACAAATTACTTAACTGGGAAGATTAGAAAAACACTTCATTCTCCAGTCTCCCCATCCTTGAGGAGGGTTGTCAGGCTAAGAAATAACTATGGGGAGCCCCCTGTTAAAATGCTAGCAGTGATAATGCACATTAATTTTCACCACTGTCTCATGAGTATCTTCATGCTGAGAAGGGAATCATAGTTTACATATTGATGAGAAGAGCATAAAGATACTTCCCTGTAGTTTCACACAGGCAGTACACAAGAATAGGACTGCAGGGTTCCCAAACTCTCACCTGAAGTTTCTGTATAAAAAGGGACACATTTATAACCCCCTACTGCTATACAAAGAAGAAGAAAATAATCTGTTCTCCATGCCCATCGTGAACAGGACTAGCAATGGGTTTAAATTACAATAAGAAAGCTTCAGCTTAAATGCAAACAAAAACCCTTCTATTAGTGAAGACTGAAGAGATTGCCTGGGGAGACTGCAGAGTCTCTATCATTTCAAATCTTGAACAGTAGCTTAGACAAACATCTGTCCTAAATCTTGATCTTGGTGAGCTTTGAACTGTCCAGTACATTAAGCATGGCAAGGTTCCAAATAAGCTCTCCAAGATGAGCTCTCCAACAATGTACATGTGCAATGCAAATCAAGCTACATTACCAGCTACTTAGCAGTGGATACGATATCAAAATCCACATTTTCTTTCACTGTCATCCCTAAGAAGTGAAAAATATATTACCATAATGCTGTGGGTTTGATTAAAGCCAGGCAAAGAAATCAATCCATCACTACATTCTTTCATTTCCAAAGTTTTACCTATGATTCAGTACTTGTAAGCTGTGCCTACAAACTCCATAGGCTGAGGAATATTTTGGTCTCAGTTACAAAACCTGAGTTCAACCTACAACAATACCATAGTTGTTGTGATTTGACCATCATATTGAATATTCAACAACTAAACACATTGGGTAAGACAAAGAAACGAGATCAACTCACTATAAAAATATACAGACTTCATATTTACATATGGTTACAACCACCTGTTTTCTACTTTGTGCTCTGTAGATGACCACAGTAATTGCTTAGACAAACGCACAGAGCACAAGAGGAATTTGGGAGAGCAGAAAGTAAATTCTTGGGTGGAATTTTGGCTTTTATCCTTACCCTTTCGAGTAATGCAGTTTTTTGGATAAGAAACATGTAAGAGACAGTAGGTCATTTAAAAAGACTTGTTTTCCAGCTATTCTTAGCACTTTCTGAACCTCGTTCAATTCATCGCAGAATTGTAGGCCTTGGAAGGGACCTTCTGAGATCATCTAGTCCAACCCCCCTGCCAAAGCAGGCTCACGTAGAGCAGGTTGCACAGGAATGCATCCAGGCGGGTTTTGAATCTCTCCAGGAGACTCCACAGCCTCTCTGGGCAGCCTGTTCCAGTGCTTTCTCACCCTCAAAGTAAGGAAGTTTTTCCTCATGTTCAGACAGAATTTCCTGTATCACTGTTTGTGCCTGTTGCCCCTTGTCCTGTCACTGGGCACCACTGAAAACAAGTCTGGCCCCATCCTCTTGCCACCTGCCCTTTAGGTATTTATAACCATCGATGAGATCCCCTCTCAGTCTTCTCTTCTCCAGGCTAAACAGATGCAGGTTCCTCAACTTTTCCTTATAAAAGAGATGCTCCAGTCCCCTCATCTTCTTTGTAGCCCTCTGTTGGAGTTTCTCCAGTAGTTCCTCGTCTTTCTTGAACTGGGGAGCCCAGAACTGGACACAGTCCTCCAGATGCGGCCTCAGCAGGGCAGAGTAGAGGGGCAGAATAACCTCCCTAGACCTGCCAGGCCACAGTCTTTTTAATGCACCCCTGGAGACCATTGACCTTCTTGGCCATAAAGGCACGTTGCTGGCTCGTAGTCAACTGGTTGTCCACCTAAACTTTCTAAGGAAAGGGTCACAGCAATAGAATAAATCACAAAGCTGTCTGAGCTAGTAAACAATATAGAAAGTGAGTCACAGGAAGTAAGGAAGATGGATATTCAAGTCTGTTCAAATAGACTTCATGAAGACCTGTTAACATGTAGATGTCCTGTGGTTCCCTTTAGCCACTCAGTTTTGCTCAAGGTTGGTTTCATTTGAAAAGATGCTCAGGGACATGCTTTAGCGTTACATGCTTGGTCTTGAGCAAGCAGTAAGAGACTGGAGTGGAGTTCATTAAGAAAGCTGGCAGTCTTTCAGGAAACTTTTAATTCACCTTTCTGTCGACAAAAGCAACATCCAAAGAAACAACAAACCTAGTGTTTCAGTTTTAAACTTGCATGACTCTTTACAACCTCCAGTGAGGTTCTTGTTGTGTTACCCCGAGACTGCATCTGAAATCCCTACAGATCTTTAGACTTATTTAACTTGACACATCCCTTTTTAAGATGTCTTTCTAATTTCACTTCAGCTCATTATCTAGTTATCATACACATACATGCACAACTAGCTGAACATGACTCTTACTTATAGCCTAGAATTTAAGCTTCTAAAATAATCTCACTGTTGCATTTTAATAAGAAGAACACAGGGAAGAACAGTGAAGACAGTAACATGCATCAGCAGATGCTTCTCAAGGTAATCCATTGTAAATGTAAAACCACACAGAACTGAAGTTAACAGGAAGCATAGAGATTTGGAAGTATTATCTTGTTCACCATAATAACTGCACGCACTATCAAAAATCAGAAGTTGTGTATGCTTTAAAGTACAGTGCTACTTCTTTATGCTTTCCATTTTCGAATTTAGGAAGTTAAAAGGATCGGTCAAAAAAAAAAAAATCCACAAAAACGCCTTCATTATTAGAACTAATTCTTCATGACCAGGTTTCCAGACACAGGATATCATCCTGGTCCCTTCTATTGAAATTATATTGTCATCAATTTAAAAATAGAAAGAGACTTCTGTTCAGTCATTATTGCAGACACCAACAGTTCAAACAAGTTATTGTGGTTTACCACTGCATTGGATCATTTTGGGAGAACCGCCATCATTATTAGTATATAAAGCACAAGTGTTGCAAGATTATTTCTGTCGTAGTTGTTACACAGTATTTAAAACGGCCTTCTTCCTAAAATGGGCTTTTTTCCCCAGCTATGCTGTAGATATAGCTCTCATTCTGCATTTAAGCAGGGTTTCAGGTGAATTAAAAAGGACAGATATGGCAGCCCTACAGTAATATATGAAAGTCTGATTGTATTAGTCGTTTTTCCTGTCATTTTGTATTAGTGTCATATTAGTCTAACGCAATACTAACATGCTACTGAAACGTTAGCATATTACAGATTACTCAGTGTGTCAAGCTTGAGTCTGATCATATTACTTTGCTGTGTGTATTCCAGTCATGAAACCCTTCCCTTCCATCCCCTGAAACTACGCAGGACTAACAAAAAACACGGGAGACAGACTGTACAAGAGTCTAAAGACTTACATAAGAAGTATTAACATCTCTTGTGCCAAATCAAAGAACTTCGCCAAATGAAAGAACTTAACTGTAACAGAGCAGACAATATTGATTCACTCTAGGAATCTGTTAATTTGTGAAGTATTCCTTTTCACTTTAAGATGATTTTGAGCCCCTCCATACAAACTGAAGAACTACCACTGCAATAACAGTATTTGCAAGTGTTCCTATTATAGGGGAAATCTAACTAGAAAATAAAAGCATTAGATATCCGCTCTGAGTCTTCTTTGCGTTTAACCAAAAACTATTAAATCAGGTAATAAAAGCAATCTGTATGGTTTTCTCCAAGTATATTTTATTCTAGTGGCCTAGCATTAAGCAGAAAGTCAACCGCATAACTGAGGGCTAGGAGATGGGGCTGGGTTTTCCTGGTCAGGTCTTGGAAAACCCAGCAGAAGTGCAAGAAGTAATTTCTGGCCTGGACAGTAATCCTGCTTAGGTAATAGCATGAAAACAAAAGAGACAATAAAACCCCTATCCAATCAATATATATTACTGTTCTCTTTGGTGGTAACTTAAAGTACTTGTTTGCTGAACCAGTATTTGAATGTTTCCAACCTCGGCGCAGACAGAACTGCGGGTGAAGACCACAGCCATTAAAGCTTGACATTTCCTATTCTGTTGAAGAGGTGCAGCCTGTGTTTCCGTTTCAGAGGTTCCCATGCCTCTTTCAATTTAAGTAACTAAAGTATTTAAAATAAATATTTCAATAATTGTAAGTAAAATACTTAAATTAAGTATTTATTGGAAACAAACACTTACAGAACCCAACAAAACAGACCAAAGCCACATCTTAAGGGCCTCAGTAAATTAAGCTTGATAGATGGTTACAGAGGAACAAGAAGCTTTCAGAATTTTAAGTGTTCCCACACAAAAACAGATGCTGCTCAGAATGAGAAACAGTTTGACCGAAATAAAATCCAATTATTTAGGTGAGCATATTAACTGCTTTGATTTATTCTAAAACTACAGTTAAGTAAGGAAGCATTCAGAAAAAAACAGCTTCTTTTCACGGTCTTTGCCTACTACACCAATTACCCTATATTGCTTTTGCAATAATTACTACACATCACATTTCAGTGAAGTTACACAGCTTCCCTAGCTTGTTAAGTTTTTACATAATTTTCCTCTACATGGCCTCAGTAACTATGAGGATCACACATAATACTGTAGAACTCTGTCTATGAGGTGACCACAGAGTAAAAACCATTATGTGAGGTTTACATGTACACAGACACATACACATACTCTGACAAGAAGCACAAGAGCAAGCAGTATTTCTGTTTCTTTTTTTAATAAGTGGGGGAAAAAAAAAAAAGACAGAAAAAACAGTAATTAGGAAGAAGAATGAACAACAGAGCCATTATGTGCCGAGTTCTAGTACAAAATTTCATTACGTTGCAGTTGAATTTTCTTGTATTTTAAAGTTTAAGTGTGCGTACCACACTCACCTCTGTTCAACTAGAGTAGGATGATATAAAAAGGATTCTCTTCACATTTTATAATGGAGAGGTATAGGTATGGGCCAATTACTGCTTTAATACTATCACTTGTACTTCCTCGCATGTACAAACACGCGGCTATCTGTATGTATGCAAGGATGAACCTCTCACACATACAGTCTCTTAGCTATCCCAGATACAGACGGACTCTTGTACCAAGAGACATCGTTCACAAGCACCAAGTACAAGACAACGTGGCAAAACTCTGCTATTTAGTCCTCATAGGTTTTTGAAGTGATTTTTGACTCCCTAAGTTTACTGCAAGGATTGGTAAAGTTTCAGCCTAGTTTTATGGGTTTAAGTCAAGACTCCAAATATCACCTTTTATATAATTACACACTATAGGAAGCTAGACTACCAGTTTTAATGCCATTTCTGTGTACTGAAAGAACTGTAAGCATATGATTTGATGAGCAGAGTTTTATTGACTTTGTATAAATATTAAAAGCTTTTTAGAGTCCCACATAAATCCAATAAACACATATTTGATCAAACTGCCATCTGCTGGGTATTCCTGGGATTTAAATGGTTTGGTTAAACACACGCACCTCTGTGTCTGAAAATATTTTAACAAGAATTACAAAAAAATCATTCCATTTTCATCACGTGGGTTTTGAAGTTTGGTTGACAATAACCAACTGCCCTTGTCCAGCAGAAACGCTGTCAGCAGTAGCAGCCTTCGGACCAGGCCGTGCTACAGATGTCCCATGACCCTGAATAACCTAATTCATCCTGTTCACACAAACACTCCCGTTCAGCTTGCTGGGCACAGCTCAGTTAGCTTCACCTGTGCAGCCCTTGAAGAAAAGGGGCCATACAACAGCCTGGGCCCAACAAAAGGGGCCATATTGCCTGAAGCAACCACATCCTATAGCCACAGAATTTAGTGGAGGTGCTGACTGCTTGTTGAGCAACAACAACAAAAAAAAGTGACAAGAGGAATAAAGAGACTATAAAGGACTAGTAACAAATTACTTGGTGTCCTGAAAAATTAGTTCTCAGAAATTTGCCCCTCTGTTATGTGGCTTGTTTTTTTATGGAGGTAGTTTAAGGAGTTGTTTTTCCTTGGAACCACCCAAGGTTATAGCCATCAAGAAGCAAGGCTACTTTGGTAGCGCACTAGACAAGTTTAATAACTGTGGCACAATCAAATGCAAACAGAGCACTCCCAGAAAGTTACCATAAGAACTAATGGCGGTATGCTAAACTTTTAAAAGTGAGATTTCAGGTTAGTTACATCCTGAAGGCAGAAGCAAAATTAAAATCTTGATGCTTCCAAAAAAACAATACCAAACTGAGTGCATTGTACAGGACTATCTACTGTATTTATCTTCCAACACCCTCCTCCTAAGGAGAGGGCAAAGTAAAGTTATGAAATGCAAGCACAGGGCCATCAAATGGGAATTAGGCTGATCTGAGCAGCTGTTACAAAGGTGTTTGAGAGGCATCTTGCAACTTCTCTGAAGCACCATTGTTCTAGGCACTCAGGGTTATCCGTTTTGCAAATCCAGTATGTCACCAGCTGTTTCTTTCCTTGAGTCCACAATTACATTTTCGATATCCTAAATCATTTTTCTGACCACTTACTTCTGCCTCTGAATGTCCTAGAACTCCAGGTACAACCGTTTTTTAATAAAAGAAAAATTGTCTCTAGGGTATGGGAAGATGATGGTACATTGCTGTACAAACAGAAGTGCTTGAGGATTCAGTTTAGAAGCTCTAGTTAGAACACACCACCACAGCTCCTACAGTCCAACCTCCCACTCAAAGCAGGACTACTCACTCAGGTCAGCTGTGGTTTCACCTAGCTGATAAATCTGTGGTTAAAAAAAAGCTCACATGCATTTAAGCATGTAAAAAAGCTTCATGGAAAAGAAATACAGGTAGCCATGGTATTTGATGGGATCTTTCAGAAGCAGGGGCTCTAATCTTCAAAAGGCAGGGCATTTGCCAAGATGAAGTACTTGTGTTGGGACGGTACCAGAAAACAATTGTCTGCAAATTTATTTAAAGCACATTCTTAGAAAACCCCTGTTTCAGCCTACTGTATGGTTCCTTTTGAGGTTTGTGTGGATTGCTAGGAAAGAGATGCGAGTTACCTCACAAGAACACTTACAGAAAGTGAATATTACCTACATACACACAGACCGGGATGGCAGGGGTGGGACCTCAAGCTTTAGAGGTTTTTTCATAAGGTTAATCTTCCACACGAAAAAAGAAATGAGAAGGGGGAAGAGAATTGAGCGTGAGTCCAGTTGAGCATCATCATTTCCTTTTGGAGCACAGGCAGGACTTAGGTATGCTAGAAGGCAGCTGAAGAAAACCCGGGCTCAAGCAGATAGCCCATGCTTTCGAGACAGAAGGGTGCTGTCCTTCCTTCCATAGGCTTCAGAGCCACGCTACTCCAACTGCATTTACACCCTATTAGGTATAAGCCCAAATGAAGCTAGAGTTCACTGTTATTTAAACAAAAACAAACAAGTTGTGTTCAGCTTTCCTGTATAGGAGGAAAAAATACATGAACATACTAGCTTATAACACTTCCATACTGATGAAACTTTCTTCACAAGAACTTAGACTGATAGAAGTATACTACATTAAAAAAAGTCATCTCCGTAGTCTGAGTTAAGAATGATGTTGCTATTATTACAATATAGAAATCAAGTGTAAATGGAACTAAAGCAGTGTAGCAGAATTCAGAACACAAGATCAGGTTACACTATACTGTAATCCTATTCGAAACCAAGTCAGCTATGCATAATTGCTCTTTTTCAATGAGAATGAAACAGTCTGTAAGTGTTGTGTAAATCACCATTAAATGCTTGGAGATCTTGACGGGTGTAAAGTACTATACAGAGACACATTATTGTCATTTTGCATTTAATTCTAAAGAATTTGTATTTTAAACCCAGATATTCCACTAAATTCAAATAAATGAGTGGTCTACATTCAGAGAGGTTTTCCCTAATTTTACATCTCCCTCACTGCCGCTTATCAGTGGGTACGATTTACAAGGTATAGTGTTGGATTGCTAGTCCTATATGACATTTTGTACACTGAAACTGCAGACTGGCATTTTCTAAGAATTACAACATTATCACCTTATGACAGATGCTTGCAAAACCTGCAGCCATTTTAGTCAGTAAGGGGCCATTAAGTTCTTTGGGAAATGCAGCAGGAGAAAATGCGCAAATTGCAACTAAGAATGCAAACTCAAGGAAATCAGTACACAAGAAGTCAGCCATGCATACATGCACCATATTTCAAAGGCAAGATATAAAGTGGTGTTCTGGCTTTGTAAACCTCATTTCTACAAAGTATCTGGGCTGAAATTCGTTATTCCATAGGGAGGATTGTGCTGTGAAGGAAAGTGATGCTGGAACCAGTCAAAAACACCCACCGCCAGTCTGCTGGGAAAATAGGATGATGTCCTACCTACATTATGGTATCAAGTAGAGGATTAGGATTCACTTATTGAGCATAATTTTTCACTCTCAAGATGTAAATTCATTTGGATGAGATAAATGATCGATATCCCATTTGATTTTGAAGGCCACGTCAGGCACAGCACTGACCAGGACTTCTAAAGGTTTCCTGCAGGTATACATAAGCAGCAAATACTGACTCCTATCAAAACCTCAACTGAAAGCACACTATGCAACCAGCAACTGAGCTTTTCCAAAGACTGAGGATATTTTCATCTGGAGTTTTATATCAGCCCCAATACAGAAATAGCCACAGAACACAACATCTGCTTCAACTAATTTGATTCTTTTAAAACATCTGAATTACTTGGCAGGAGTATAGGACAGAAGTCTACATTGGTATTACTTGTTTACACACATTTGTGTCATTTGCTTCTCGTCTGAAACTTAACTGTTACACATAGTGTAACCTTTAGGTTTGGAACAGAAGGACTTAGTTTATCAGGGTGTTTGGGGCTTTTTTTGTTTGTTTTTTAATGTCCCCGACTCTGAAATTTTAGGATGAGATTACTACTCGCATATGTTATGTGAAACAAATTACAAGTACCTAAACACAAACTCTTTAAGTACACTTATACATTACAGAGTCAGATAGACAAATCTTTATACACAAGATAAAAAAAAATATCACTTCATATAGAACAAGTCTTCAAGCCTATGCAAAACCCAAATAAGATTTTCATGGTTTGGCTAAGAATACTTTATTCAGGATATTTTAATGCACAAAACATCTTCAAAATGTTCTAACAATCACATTTTTGTATTCCATACGCTTCTAAGGGTAAACTGTTTATAGTATGTGGGTGAGCAATAAGTTTTTGTCTAAGTAAATGGTGAAAATACATGACTTGGTAGAAAATAGATTCATATATTTTCTACCAGTGCTGCCATGGGAAAACTGGTAAATGTTTTCCTTGTATTTCAGTTCCCAAACAATCAGCTAATACTACACTACGACTAAGGCAAGTACTGACAACAGTATGACCCTAATATTCTTTCTACATTGTGCATTTGCATTCCAGGACAGCTGCATAACTTGACTTGAAAGTGATAATTCTATCTTTCTGGGTCTAATTTGGATCCAAGAATGCTTAAATATTTAAAGCAATACAGAAAGAGCCATGACTCTTCACAGCAGTGAAAGTGCTAAGATAACCTGCAAAATTCTGAAGTGCCATCTTTACTACTATTATAATTGTTGGTGTTTGGGTTGCAGGTTGTGGGGTTTTTTTCTAAAGACTATGCACATAGGAAAAGCATTTGGTCACCACTGATAACAGGTGCTTAAAAATGATATCATACACCATGTCCAGATATATTGGAACATACATATTCATCTCATCACATTGCTGTACTAATAGATGAACTAAAACAGCATGGCATTTGTTGTACCTCAATTAACTTTTACTTAACATTTTAGAAGAAGTAACAACTCAGAGCTTTTCCTAACATTTCCTCCCTTCAGTGACCAAAGATAGACTTGCCCTGAAAAACATTAATCTTTTAAACAGCAGTATCTACTAGATACATTTTTTCAAGTTATTTGACTAGACCATATCCTTTCTTATCTACAAATGCATTAGCTCTAGCTGAAACTGTTTTTGTGCAAACCCGAAAGTTTCAGGTATCAGGGAGCAGGAAGCAGGCATCCTGCCTGGGATAAGCTAATCAGGCAAGATGTTCTCAGGACTGCATCCTTCACAGCTCAGAATATGCCTCTTGCAGAACAGACGACCTTAATTCCGGGAAGAGACACCTAAAGCCAAGGNAAAAAAAAAAAAATCTACTTCACCTCAGGCATAAGTTACTCAAGCACAGGACAGCTGTGAGAAGGTATTTCAAGACATCTCTTCCAAGCCAAAACATTCTATGTGGATTTTGGAGGTAAGAGTACAGGCCCAGAGAACAAAAAGAGGAACTGAAGGTGAGTGGGATATTTTTTCTGTTTCAGTTTCCCATATTAGGAAATGAAGGTGCAAGACTAGAGAGTTGCCATGGAGACCACAAGTTTCTCATAAGTGAACGCACACCAATTAGTTGGAAGAGCTAGAGGACAGATGCTAAATACATGTTCTTCCTGAACTCACATTCATACTACTCATTTTTTGCTCATATTCCCCTCTGACTTACATTTTGAAAGAATCTGTGTGTGTGTAAAGAGGAATTACTCCACTCAAGTACAGAGCATAAGGATTACTTCAAACTTTTTACAAATTAACTCCATATAAAAATCACGTGCCTAAGAAATCTCGCATAATTTGTTAGTCTACATGCTAACTACAACTAAGAAACACTTAAAGCTAAGTAGTTATGTGAAATTTAGGTAGGAGGCTGCATATTATAAGTCATATAGCTGAAATCCAACACATTGAACACATGTAGGATTAATACTGAGAATATAAATTGGAAGTAAACCCGAAATAATGCTCTGAATATTTGGGACTGATGCAAATCAATGAAACACCACAAACGCATCAGCCAAAATTTGCACCACAGAAACAGTACGGGCTCCAGAATGAAAGTCTGTTAGAAATCCAAAGATGACAATTTCTTGCATCCAAGCAGCATCTGAACTCATGACACTAACTTAAATATACATATTACCTGAAGCTGAACAGCAATGAGACAGTACAACAGAAATGTCTTTATTTCTCAGTAAATTCCCCTAATTTGATTTAGCAGAATTCTTTCCTTTCAAATATACAGAAAGCTTAGCTTAATGATCAATTTAGGTTGTTAAATAAAGGGACCGCACTATAACCTTCAATTTCTATATTGTCTTCTTGCCACAAGATGAAAACATTTCTTGACAAGAAACAATGAAGACGTGCTGCAGTGCAAGACTGAAATTCCTTGTAATAAGACACGTATTACAAATTCAGAAACAGCTCCACAGAACATATTTGAAAATATGAAAAAAGTACTTCTGAGAAGCATGGTCTGTTTCTGAAGTAAAAAGAAAGCAATCACATGAAACATAAGTCCTCAAGTGTTTAATAATTTTGTATCAAAAATAAACAGCTAAATTTTGCGTGGTGTAAAATGTGAAAGAGAAGTCACATACAGTGCTGTAATCTGGTGCAATTTCTATTAAACTGCTTTTCTTTCAAATCCCTATTTCACCATCTTCGCATTGTGACCAGCTACAGAAACTAGCAGTAGACAATGACTGAATTAGAAATAAAAAAATTTGGAACCTGTTCCTTAAGTTTCATTAATATGAACTAGATGTTTAGAACAGACTTACACATTAAAGCAAGTGCAAGAGTCCTGATTATTTAAGGATATGGCTGAAGGGGAGAATAAGCTAACCCTGTTCTACATTATCTTTTACTTTTTTATCATAGGTAACACAATGGAATAAGTTTAAAAAACTAAAGACAATCTTCATGCGATACCATAAGGAAACCCTCAAAAGGTGAAGAAGCCCAGACTGCGCTGATCTTCACTCTTAGAAGAGCCACTCTATTGCCAAAAGCACTCAAATGCCATACACCAGACACTACATAAAATACTTCACCCTAAACTTGACCAATACGTGTCCAGTAAGAGTACTGGACCCACTCCTGTTAGGATACTTTGACTCATCTCCAAACGTGTAAGTTTTAAGAAAGGAAAAAAAAAATGTGACAAGTATTAGAACTTGGTGAACTGTGCAAGTCTGTAACATCCCACGGTATGCATGTTTATCACCTCTTTCTCATTTTAGTATCGCTGCACCCTTTCAATTCTAGCTATTGTGAAACTTTTTAAAAACATTCTAAGAGCTAAAAGTGGTGGGAAAAAGCAATGACTGCAGCTCATTAAAGCCTCACCTGGTACAGTACATAAACTGTTTGACAGTGTACACGAATGCCATCATATAAGAAATGCAGAGTATTTTTAAATGTTGCTTTTGCCTGTCATTTAAGAACTCCTTGAAAGCATTCAACAAAACTCAAGTGAATGTGAACTTTTAAAGGTTCATTCTAGAAAGCTTATAAGACCAGAAAAGTTCTCCTTAAAAATAAAAATATCCCTGACATTTTTAACTATGAATGGAAGCAGATAAAAAAAAGCCTAAAATGATTTACGTAGCAGAGGAGACAAAGTTCTAACTGACCTCTGGGGCATTCTGTTGATCAAAATGCATAGTACTGCACCTGTATTTTCAAGTTCAGAAAGCATGATAATAAATATTTTTCTCCAGACCGGACAATATATTAAGGAAGACCTTGAATATAGCTAATATCCAATTTTTCAAAAGACACCTATTGTATAGGATTTGCCTAGGAAATACAGATATTACTTATTTTGGAATTTTCCTCTCCTCCCCCCACAAAGTAAAGAACTGTCACAGTGGCAACATTGGTACGAAAGTTATAATTTCTCTTATTATGCAAATTTTCATAAGAGTAGTAATCAGTAAAGTATTATTTCATAGGAGCAATTTGGTGAATACTATTTATGCACAATCAAATTTCATCTTTTGCAGAGAAAGATACGTTATAGGAAACACCAAAATTCAAATCATGTAGTCTATAAGCTAACAGTATGTGAGGCAGAAAAAAAAACAAACAACTTTAAAAAGGAGTTTTTCCTTTTAGCAGCAGCACCACCAGTGGAAGAGAGGTTCAGGATCTTGCTTCCCTGAAGAACTATGTCCACCCACAAGCTGCTCCTGATTTAAGGTCACTTATTACCACCTTCTCTGTAAGTAAGGAAGCAGGATTGCTGTTTTGTTCAAGGAGGAAACGTTTTTACTTCCTCCTTCCCATTTCACAGAATACAGATCTGGCCACTTTTTTTTTTTTTTTTTAAATTAAATTACAGGTACTACTGTAGAAAGGATTAGAAACAGAGTTACATTGATAAAACAATTGCGTACATTAAAAGACAATATACTACAGTTTCTTTAACACCTGTCAGTGAAAGGTAATGCTTTTTTTTTTTTCTTCTTCTTGGATAAGTAATCACAGTCCATGATAGATGTGTGTCTCTATATATAAACGTACATTATCTAAATAAAAGTATCATTACCTCGTTCATCTTTTTTCCCCAGTAATTTAATATTATTTCTCTTCCACTTGCTGCACTGTGATTTAAAGAAAGACCATAAAAACAAGCCATGATTAGCACCAACACATAGTTTTTCCTGCCTACTAGAATGGCTAAATTTTTGGGACAGATACTCCTTTAAAATGTATTCTAAGTACAACTAAGGCCAAATACAGTAATCTGTCAATATGCAAGACTATTATGAAATTGTTCTAAGATATGTTTTTAAAAAAGTAAAACAAAGACCAATTTTTCAGGTCTCATGGGTAGAATATTTAAGTATTAAGTGGTCTTTAAAACATGAAATTTGCATGTTTCCTTTACATTATGATTAGCACATAAGTGTTTAAGGGAAATTATGTGCTTGGAATAAGTATTTGGAGAAACAGACTTGAATAGAATTTAACATCCTGTCTCCATTAGTGAACTAAGGACAGCGATTATGCTGGAGAGCGGTACCTTCAAGTTATGGTTAGAGTTCTACTAAAAACAAATTCTCAAGAATAATTTTAATAAGAATTTGAATTTTAGAAAATGCTTATAGCTTTGAGAAACAATTCTGAATATCTACATAATAAATCATAAGGCTCTTGCCAGTTTAGTTATAAACAAGAAGAGGGTCAGTTTCATTGAATTAATACAATTAATAATACTTTAGGTTAAAGCTACTCTTACTGTGTACAAGGTACTAGGGATAGTTTACAGAAAATATCCTATTGACATTCATATTAGAAGTGAAAAAGATTAGATTGAGGTGATAAGTATTGCCTTTTTAAAATTGGCTCTATATTTACGCAGAAAGCTTATACAAAACTGGCATTCAAAGCCTTAATTATATACTCATAGGAACCAACAAAAAAAAAAATTTAAAACATCGAGAAACCCAGTCTTAACTTACTAAAGACAGGACTCCAAAAACGGAAGCGTATTGTAGATAGAAGCATCATGTTTGATTATGCATGTGTGACCTTAAAATGTCACCTTAGCCACTTTAATACAAGGACAATTTCTCAATATATCAAATCTTGTATAAGAGAGGAGCACATATTTTTTATTCCATATATATTTCATATGTTACATACACATGAGTATATACACACACAGACACAATATATATGGAACCACTGAAACAAATAGCACAATATATTTACATCGCCATGCCTGAAACAAACCACATTAAAGATGAGGGGAAGAGGGATTGTCAACTAACTTTAGGACCCTTATATAAAGTCTAGGCCACCATTCTGCTCCATCAAGGAGTTTAGATGCTTTACAGAGCAGATTTTTCCACCATAGTTTCTTAATAAGCAATGCACAGGGATTACACACAAAAATCATCCATATGGAAATCTGACACTGCACAGAAAAGATTACCTCTAGCCCCAGTCCTGGCAACGAAGTGCTGGCACAAATACTTCTACTGCTCATGCTGAATTAAGTAAATGTACTGCTCCTCAAGCTGTACTAATACTTTACACTTTCACATTGTTTTCATCCTTGTCAAACTACTGCATTTCTAGACCACTTTTGCTTCTTCGTGTTGTAGCTTCACATAATTAAGAGTATTTTGCATAAAATTATTTTCTCAGCACTGTAGCATTACTATATTTACATAAAATATAAGAAATATTACATAATCAGTTCATTCTTGGCTCCTGGGGGATTGAAGCATTCTAAATATTTTTAAGTTATTTCTGTTGATAATCTGGTTCTTTTTAGTATTTCATATTACACCTATTCAGTATTTATGCTCACATTATATGGATGGAATTGAATGATGAGATTCCTTTTTCCCCTTCCACTTTTGCCACAGAATCCTGATACAACTGTAAGCAAACAATTTAACCTTATTTTACACATCTGTTATTTGTACGCTGTACCCACTTCTCTAAAAAAAAAAAAAGGCAGTTAATTCCCTTTTTAAAGAGCTGCTCACTTATCTGGAAAAGTGTAAAAGGTATAAAGCATAAATCACATAGAAAGCAATATACATTATTTCATGAAGTACAAAAATATGTGTAAGAGTGAATAAATATGCCCCAATATTGAAGCTAGTCATTCTGTTGTAAGATCTTGTAAAACCCATTTTAAGCAACCATTCAAATATTTACAAGGAATAGTTAAGGCAGCACTTAAAGTAGATGTGGTTTTTGTATACTGCAAGCCATATTTATTATATATTTATGAGGGCGTTTGTAGATACCGTTCTCCATTAAGCTGCTGAAACACCAAAAACATACATGGGCAGAGCACAAAGTACTACTACATTGCAAAGAAAATAATTTAAAATACAAACACATTTTCACCACTAAAACTCCCAAAGTTACATTTATGGGCTTTTCTAATCAACTATTAAACACATTCCATCCTGAAAAGGCAAACACAGTGTTCTTCAGCTGACTCTTCACGTCCTGATGCTTGCTTCCGCCACTGATATTTTCCAACCCTGGTCTAATGTCTTTGGTTAGTCAGTAGTATAACCTGACCGGTGTGACTGAATAGTTCTACTAACTATTGCCCAGAATATGTATTTATTTTTATATTTAAAAAGACAAACTCTCAAAATCAGTGTAACAGGCTAAAGTGGATGTTATTACAAGTCTATAATACTTTTTAATTCATCTTTTAATGTCGAGAAAAAAAAGTCACAGAATGGTTTAGATTGGAAGGCACCATGAAATCATCTAGTTCCACCCCCCTGCCCTGGGCAGGGACACCTCCCCCCAGCCCAGGTTGCTCCAAGCCCCATCCAACCTGGCCTTGAACACCTCCAGGGATGGGGCAGCCACAGCTTCCCTGGGCAGCTTGGGCCACTGCCTAATACCTAATGTAAATCTACCTTCTTCCAGTTTGAGCTATTCCCCTTGTCCTATCACTACATGCCCTTGTAAAAAGTCCTTGCCCATCTTTCCTGTAGGCCCCCTTTCAGTACTGGAAGGCCACTATACGGTCTCCCTGGAGCCTTCTCTTCTCCAGGCTGAACAACCCCAACTCTCTCAGCCTGTCTTCACAGGAGAGGTGCTCCAGCCCTCTGGTCATCTTTGTGGCCCTCCTCTGGTCCCGCTCCAACAGGTCCATGTTCTTCTTATGTTGGGAGCCCCAGAGCTGGATGCAGTTCTCCAGGTGGGGGTCTCACCAGAGCAGAGCAGATGGGCAGAATCGCCTCCTTTAACCTGCTGGCCCCACTTCTGATGCAGCCCAGCAAGCGACTGGCTTTCTGGGCTGTGAGCACACATTGTCAGATCACGTCCAGCTTTTTGTCCACCAGTGCCCCCAAGTCCTTCTCAGCATGGCTACTCTCAATCCCTTCATTCCCCAGCCTGTGATGAAGATATTGAAGAGTACTGCTCCCAGCATGGACCCCTGAGGAACACCACTTGTCACTGATCTCTGTCTGGAGATTGAGCCGTTGCCTCTGGATGCAACCATCCAACCAATTCCTCATCCACTGGATAGTCGACCCATCAAATCCATGTCTCTCCAATCTAGAGAGAAGGATGTTGTAGGGGGCCATGTCAAAGTTCTTACAGAGATCCAGCTAGATAGTCCAAGAGCAATAATTACCCATTGTTGTTTTCTGATTATTTGGGCACAAAGCTGACATCAATATCTACTCTTCAAAATAGAAAACAGAGTAACAGTGAAAGACATAAGCTAAATAACATATACTTTGAATTCTAGAGCCCCATTAAAACTTGTTAATAAAACAATTTGAGTAGGTACTTATTCTGAGGAAAGCTGCCTAATGGTTTATGGAATTTCTGTTTTTCTAGACAATTTTATTGAGATTCTTCAAGAAAATAAATAGTATAGATTTCTTATAAGAAAGGGCAGAAATAATGGATTTTATCTATTAATCAAAATGCTTTGGCTGGTACTTTCATTTAAAAACCTGAGTTTACTGTCTGCCAATCAAGACTGGATGGAATGCAGGATCCCAAGCAGGGTCTCTACTTCGCTTCTAGTACCCCTAAAATGAGGACTGTCTCAACTTAAAGATACCAGAGAACAATATTCTGGATCTAATCCTTTGTTTATGGCTATATTTGTGTAACAATATAGAAGGAGAGGTACCAATTTACAGTTTCCTTATGTGCAAAGTGACTGCTCAGTGCTTGGCCTTGAATTCCTCATACACACTGAATTCGCTTGCAGTCATGTACAAGGTACAATGCAGTTTCAGAATATTATGTTTTAATAAAACATGCTCAATTTCAGAATACTATACCAGCATTATGTTTACCAAGTGTCAGTTCAAGATGTATAAAATATAAGTATTCCTAACCACTGATTTAATATGTCATTGTATTTTCTCTGTTTGAATGGGAGATGGAACAGCTCATTACTGTATAGCTATCAGCTTATGTAACATTCAAGACCCTGAAAGGCGTGAGTCTTGAACCTGAAAATGACTGAAGCTCTGAAACATAAAAACCTAGTGGCTGATGTTTATTAGGAGGTTATCTTGCATCCCTTTTAGATGTTTAATATACACCAATCTGAACCCAGTATTATGCCAGTTAAATAGCTTCCTTCAAGTCTATCAAACAGCATCACCAATAAGATTGGCCAGAAACAACTTCCAATCACTACAAAACAGCATTCTCCTACTCTGTATCATTTTAACTGTCATTAAATTTTCCTCAAGCGATCACCTTAGTGCACATTTTTCTTCAATTATTACAACAAAAGCTCCTTGCAAATCATATAAACTGATACTATTTTCTTCTTGCAGCAAGCAGCACTAACAGAAAGTAACAGTGATACTAAAATTGTCTACAATTGTTATGGAAATATATTTATCTGTACCCTGTTGTCATAGAAGCTAAAGATCAAGGCATGCAAGTTACATATAATAATTTACACTGATTTGAAAGGACATTTGAAGGAAACATTCAAATTTGTAATTTGATAAAAATCAGGCTAGTTTCAAAGGCATTGGTTACCCAAGGCATGATTTTTGAAGCAGTTGTACTTCAATCAATATTTAATTCATTACTTACATCCTCTAAGTTCTATTAATATCCAGAATACATCCAATTTAATAGCTCGGGCACCCTCTAACTTCTAGCAATTTCTTATCCTGGCATTAGGCCAACTTTAGCAATGTTTCAAACTACACAAAAGGACATTTGCTGACATTCCATATTTGTTTCTCTTTTGTAAGGCAAGGCTGTACTTAAGTCTGCTGTGCAGCTGACCAGTTTTCTAAAATGGCAAACCTGTGCGCAAGTTTTACTTCCCTCAGCAAGGAGCTACTGTGCTTTTATGACTTAGATTCAGTTCGTTCCATTTCTAATTCTATAAAAATGAAGGCTGTATCACAATGTTTTAGGTAGTGATCAAGTCTCTGGACACTTCTTTACAAAGAAATTGTCCTTTCTTTATGCAGGCATTAAACACAGTTTCACATATTCATATGCTTAACCACTGTTGCTCGAGAAATGCTGAGGGCCGTGTAGCATTTTATTTCAGCATTCTTCAGAATACTGAACGATCTCATTACTAGCACTGTTTTGGGGCGTGTACTCAGATTGCTTTTTTAAAAAATTACAGCAGATTTCAGAACAGTGACTACTTGCTTTAGTCAATTTCAGCTTCATTCTATTTTGTATCATTTAAACAGCGGAGAAACTGCTTTCACTGTTACTTTACTTCACTTAAACAGAAGTATTTATGGAGCTAAAAAGGTAAGGATAGTCTCTTTTTCTTCAATATTTACCCTTATTATTTAAGCAGAGAAGGAATGGAGGGAAGAGATGTTTTTTAAGAAGTCGAGTAGTATCTTGCCTTGAATTCTTCCCCTTAACCAGTTCTTCCTAGATCAAAAACCTTAAGTATTTCATCTCCACCTTTTGCCAATATTGCAAGCAAAACATCTGAAGCAAAATTTGTGAAAAAAAGGACAACTTATAGCTTGGATAAGAAACAAATACTTTCACATTTGGGATACACAAGATCCCCAGGGCACCAATTCCAGGAACATCCACTACTACAAGTGTGTAGCCAGCAGTCAGCCAATATCATAATACACAATGAACTCATGCTGCATCATTAAATATAAAATTTGTTATGACCAAATAATGGTTATACATAGCAAAACATGATGCAAACACTTTTTTGTGAGGGAATAATACAGTTTGGTTTGTTTCATCTGCTACTCAAGGAGAAAAAAAACCCAACACATTCAGTGTAAAGTTTGGTGGTATTTTCTGTCTTTTTACACTACATTGCAGATACATACACTTGTGTTTGTGAAAACGTGAACCAAGTTGTTCCTTGCACTCGGAAACGAGACAGTGAGATTTGCAATTCTATTTAGTTCCTGCACTTTTTTGTTCCACAGATTTAGACTGAACAGAAAGCCTTTTCCTCCTGCCCAAATACAGTGAACTGCTGTTTCAGTCAACAGCTCTGATATTTAAGGGGGGGAAAAAAGCATTCCTCTTCCCTGAGCTTAAGATAGTACTATCTCAAAGCTCTCACTTCACACTGTGCCAGGGGGTGCAGAAGAAGCAGGAAGAGACTGGTATACTCATGCATAGTAGCTTGGGTTTTCTGTCGTGTCAATTATTTAAAGCCTTGATGTACAGTATTCTTATAAGCTCACTTAAAAGTTACAAGTTTATGCAGCATGAACAACTAAAGTGATATATGGTAATATATAACTAACAACAAAGTTAGTGAAGGAAGTTATTCTAAAAGACACCACTCCTTTCTTCTAAAATGATACAGATAAACAGAAACAGAAGTAGCCAAGGTCCATCACAGGCAAAATGCAGCTTTACATTGTTCCTTTCAGATATTACACAGAAAATATCTTCCAACCATTTTAAAGCATTTCTCTAAACTTTGCGGCTTGCCCAAGAATCAAAGCATTTCACGTGCTTAAGTGCTGGATGCTCCAGAAAACACTATGGGCATCAAAAATAATATTTATTTTCCTACTGTTATCAGGACAGAACACAGTTTCTACAGCCTAAACCACACTTAAATTTCATCTAGGCCACCCTAGACTTTGAACAGGACGATCAGACAAGCAGTACTGTTGGAGACCACAAACAGCAAAAGATGATGATGACGCATAAAGATGACAATGAGAACGTAAGAAGGGTTTGGAACAGCAGAAAAAATTGCTTAAGGTAAAAAAACAGGGCTGGTAATAGACAGAAGTCCTGGGGAGGAAACAAAACAGCCCCGAGAGACAATTTGATAGCAGAGGAATATCCTTACAACATGGCAACAGGAGTTTATAGGGACAGAGTAAGACACAGAAGGCAGTGTTGGAGAAAGAACTCATTCTGGTCTTCAAGGCAGGAAACTCAAATGTCTGAAGAAATCACTTCAAGACCACGTTTTCAAGAACACAACTTTATATGCATACTCTCTCAAAAAAAAAAAAAATATTTATGCATGTACACAGAGAAATACCTTAACTTAATGTTCTGGTTTTGTTTTTAAAAAATTGTATGTCTTAGGACTTTGAGAATCTTCCATTAAAATAAGAGTCAGTATTTTAATTGACAAATACAGGAACTACTAAGTTCTTGACCAGAGAAAAATCTTAAACTTGTGCATAGAATGCACAGAATTCTTTGATTTTTTTCAATTCTATCCATTGATAGCAATGCAAAGTGATTTAAAGTGCAAGGCACAGAAGCCCAGAGCTTTCACTGCCTAGTGGAAACTCACATCTCCACATTTTGCCACACTTAGTCTTTGGTCACTAACAAATCCTCCTTGAAAATGCCCATTTCTGACCTTGGCACACTTCCTTCTACTTTACTGTAGAGAGCTCTTTCTGTGGAAATTATCTGACCTTTGGTCAAGTGACCCCCTCAATGGCTTGAAGTTCTCTGTTAGGTCTACACATTTGCTGTCAGGGTTTTTTTCCCCAGGTAGACAACTAGTTAACTTGCATTATAAAACAACAGAAAAGTACTTACTGTAGTGGGAAAAGCAGTGATCTACTTTGTAAAAAGAAAAGTTATGATACATGATAAATTAAAAAGGGAACAACAAAAACACTGATAGTTCCTACAGTCAAATTGGAATCCATCAAGTTGCACAGATTCCTAAACCAATTTTAAGATTAAAAATCTCACCAACAGTTACCCTTATTTGGCACTCTGATTTCCTGTATTAAACTCCTTAGGGACACTAATAATTTAGAAGTTATTTTGACTTTTCTATTGTGAATATGTCATTATCCAAATCAGAAATTGTGGTATTACCACAGCATGCTTTCCACATACTTGCTTTAGAATGGCATTAACACTTGAATTAAGTCTACTTGTCACCGTCACCACATCTAATAATTGGTAAGACATTATAATTAGTTGATCATAAGACTATATTGAAGTCATTTAGAACTATTAATGCAAATTTTAACTAATCAAAAAGGCAATGCAACAAGTTCCACACAGCATGCAGGTGAGCTGAAATTGTTTTGGCATTGTAATATGAACTACCAATGGTGTGGTAGCGGACTCATGTTAGAGTCTGTTCTACCTTTAAATCCTCCTGCCGTGATAATTTTGCATCATAATAGCATTACAGCACAGTTGCAGCATAGGCCCCCTTAAAATAGGATGGAATAATTTTTCCATGCCACAATAACACAAGTTAAGAATATATGCACCGTACTAAACAGGACACTGAGAAAGTACAGTATGTTAGCATGTTCAAAAAAAGAAAAGAAAGCGAAGTTTGCAACATTTTGCAACAAGGAGGTTAAACATGCTAGCACTAAACTTCACCTCTGGCAGGAAATTCTCTTCTTCCATAAAGCTGCCTAATCAATGACAGGAACAGACAGACTGTAAGCCTAAAACAGTTTCAAGATACTGTTTTGTCTAAACCTGTGGTCAACACTGCTCTGGCAAAGAGTACAAAAGCAGCTGTATGAAGAGATCGTAAGAGAATACCTGATTTGAATCCACTTTACATTATGTCAATGCTTCAGCGCTCTTTGGACAGTGTCAGAAACCTCTGCTGATTAATACCTGCCATTTAAACTAGTCCAGGATCTACTAAAGTCTCCCCCAACTGAACTTGCTACCTGACTCAGGCATATTCTCTCCACTGCTCCCTAGATCACAGAATCACACAGAATCGTCAGGGTTGGAAGGGACCTCTGGAGATCATCTAGTCCAACCCCCCCGCCATCTGTAGAATTCATTCATCTGGTAAGGTGAGGTTTGATGGAATATTTAGAAGCCCTGTGCAAGGGGGAAAATTACATAGTTCCTATTGCCTTCCTTTATTCTGGGAGTTGCCACTCAGCCAAGCTGCTTTTGAGGCCACTGAAGAGATCTCCCAAAGGTTTGCCCCCCCCCGACATTACTTACCTAACACTCAATTTCTGAGCCGTCATTATTTCTTTCCACCGCAGCCTCTCAGCTGCAGACTTCAGAGACCACGAGCCAGCCAGCAGCAGCCGGAGCAGGCTGCTCGGTAAGAGCATATCTCGCCAGGAGGCAAGCGTGTCAGCAAGACAGGGCACTGTCCTCGCCAGCACAGGGTGCAGTCCACAGCAGCCAAAAGAGCAGAGCAGGTCTGGTGACGGTAATCGGGGTCAGCTAACAGTCCAACAGGTGCCAGAAGAGCCACACAACTCTCGCTAACGCAGCAGTCTGATTGGAGACCAGAAAGCTGCACCGCATCAGAGCTGGCCTCAAGCACATGCAACTAATCAGACCTCACACATAGTTCAAGAGCATTATAAGAACTCCACAATTAAAGACACTCTTCCCATCTCAGCTTAGTGAAGGAGTAGAAAAATGGGACTAATGACAAAACTACATAAAGGAAACCAAGAATGATAATTGAAGTGCGAATCACAGGATTGGGCCATTATATTACATATATAGAAAAAGTCTGTACATTTAAGAGAACAGCTGGTGGTCAGCCAGAAGTCTGGCCTCAATTATTCAAATATAAGCACTTTAAGGACTTTTATCCATACATTTTGGTCCATTCAGTTTTCAGTTTTGGTTAGGTTATTATTGTTACGTCCATTAAACTGCAGTAATCTCCCCACTGAACAGCCTTTCCCTTAAAAGGTTAATAATGGTCATACGTTTACTCCAAAATATTACATTTTTATAAAAACAATAAAGGCAAAACACCAATCAAGTGACAGTGATCCCTCACCTCAACAATAAACGTATTTAAATTGTACAAAGATAGCAAAAACTAATTTTGGAGTGATCGATTCCTGAATTTAAATGAATATAATTAGGTAATCACTAAGTTACTTAATAGATTTCATTAGGCTTATTTCTGCGTTTGATGTCATTTTTCTTTCTAATTAACTCAGCTGTTAAGATTAATTTTATATTATTAGCAAAAGTAAAGATCAGAGCCAAGATTCACACTACTTAGGTTCACGTTAAAAACATACAGCATTGAAATCTATAACTTCTTCCTCAGCGTGAATACAGATTCACTATGTCCATGCAACAGTAACAACTGCAAGGTGGTTTTCACAGTGCTGAAATGGAGTCTAGTATTACGCCATTTAGCTAGCGTTCTTATACTATAAGTATACTTCAGTCACATCATTTCAATATCTTGCTTTCAGGTATGAAAAATAGATGGGTGCCTTACAGAGATGATAAATCTGTAAACACTCATACTATATTTTTCACTGGTATTAGTCTGTCATACAACTCCAAAATACCACGTTCTACCAAGTCTCACCCCTACCCTATGGTTTTGCTTGATAGAAAAGTAAGATTTACGAAGGAGACACAAACTAAGGCAGCATTTTAGGAAAAAAAAAAAAAATAGCATGTCTTTGCTCCTGGAGGAAAAAAAAAAAACACAACTATTACAATTATGAGCTTCAGGAAGCATTATGTAAATCTATACCTAGCACAGAAAAATTGCATTTTACCGCCACATTATCTGTTGTACAAGAGAGGGAATAAAAAGATTTTCTGAAGGCATCAAAATTAAGACAGAAGTAGAATAATTTTGTCACCTAAATTCTACTTATAAACTTGAAGATATGTAATCCGAAGTCTGCTGCGAAATACATGTTAGACCTATTAACAGGCCAGGTTCTCTAAAGCAAATAATCGACTTCAGCAGAATACAAAATTTAAATGACATTTCACACACGTATATTCCAGATAAATGTTACTGGTGCAGACAGCCTGCCTGTTACATACTTGCTTCATCTCTTGTCTACTAAAACAAATTATCCCTGACTTCCGAGTCACCTGTTAACAGTAGCATACGTTTCTCTTCTAAAACCTCAATTCGGACCAAACCAAGCCATTTAGAGTCACAAAACTCAAGCTGAAAACTGTCAAAACCAATTTTGCTCTACAACAGCCTGACACCATAAGGTTCTGAGCACCTTCAACTTTCATTCAGATCAAGAAAGATCAGTGCCAAAGGGTTAAGTTGAAGCATTAGGTCTGGGATGAAAAAAATTAAGATTGCTTAACAATGGATGACTTATCCACAGAGAAGACAAATATAACTGGATTCAAGTTATTTTACTCTACATCTCACTTGCCCCCAAAATATTAAATAAAATTTAAAAAACCTGAAGATGCTGTCTTATCTGACATTCAGCGCCTCGTGATGAGACAGCTAGCTGTACTCTACACAGCAGTTTGATAACTTTAGTTCCCGTTTTCACAGGAGTTTCAAATACTACCTGTCCTGGTTTGAAGTAAACCTTATAGGTAAACAAGGCACAGTTAAAACATTACCTTAACATCTGCCATGATCAGGGAAAAATTAATTTCTGCTATTTTATAACAATGTGGGTTTGGTTCTTCAGGATCTATTTTCCAACTAGGATTTATAAATCATCAGGAAGATACAGCTAGTATTATGGACACGGAAGGTGAGGGAAATAAAAGGGAAATTATATCGAAATATCTCAAAAAGCTACCCCAATCTACAGATCTAACCTTCGTACCTATCAATTTTATATGAATGTAATTCTCCTACCAGGGTCCAAAATTGTCAGTTTAGAGCTGTATGAATTTGCAGAATACTGGCTTGCACAAATTTAACTTAATTCCTGAAGATTCCAGGAAACTATTGTAATGTCTACTATTCTAATTTACCTGAATAGCAGAAACATGCTGTTATTCAGAAGCTGAGGTTGGTTTGGTGGGAGTTTTTTGGGAGGTCTGTTTGTTTACTTTAGGTTTTGTTCTGTGTTGAGGGCATCTTATTTGTTGG
>VZSZ01009358.1:0-35907 GCA_013398815.1 Ibidorhyncha struthersii | reverse complement strand
TTTTTTTAGTTTAATTCAACAAACAGACTGCACTGTCCTTCTAGCTTAACAGTCTACGTTCCGGCAACATGACCAAGGGTCTTGAAATGCTAGAGTCATGCTCACGTTGCCAGTGGAGATAAATTTCCTTAAAAATGGTTCATGTTAGGGAGAATACCAGATATAAGAAGGTCATACCCTCCATTTAATCTTTTTTCTTCACTGTCACCAGATCCAAATCCAAATAGGTACCTAATGCATATTCCCTTGGTCAGAGTTCAGTATAGGTACGGTTGAGTCGATTTACAGCACCTACATTAGACAACATTTTTGCATAAATTAATCTGGTGACAAAAAAAAAAAGGATTTCCTTTCTCAAAAACACAACCCAAAGACACTAAAAAGACACTAACAACTTTGCTATCAGAGCTACAGAACATATCTGACTGGAATATTATTCTTTAGTTACCTGCTCTGTTGCAGCACTTCGGACCACACATTTATTCTACTCATCCTCTTTTTAAATTAAGTTCCTCAGCAAGACCACCGTACCCATAAAGCACCAGGAAAACCTGCAGTGGCTATCACTAACACCAAACAAAAAACCCACTAAAAAAAAAAAAAATCCAACATCCCCCCCACATACAACCACAATTTGATGGTTAGCTGTCTCTTACATCGATGCACCTGCCAAGCTTCTCTTCCTATATATCAGAGTACACCTCAAGAAGTCCAAAACTGTATTCTGCATCCTCTTCTAATACTATTGTGCTAATGCCTGGGAACATTCCGTACTCTTCAATATTTTGCTTCCTTCTTAGATGTTTAACAAACCATCCTTTCTTATGACCAAGTGATCATTTTCACATCAGCTGTATCCATCTCTGGTTCACCCTAACTTTCTGCTTAAAAAGCAGAAAAAAAAAAATATAAAGAGACATAGTTTTACTTGAGGGACAGGGAGGAAGAGGTCTGTAGTGGCATCGTTGTCCCAGTAACTGCTCTCACTTAACTGGCACTCCTATGTTATCATCTGGGCTTCTATACTGTTTGATAACATATGCCTATTCCTTGAAAAACCTTTAAGTCCTACTAGATTTTACTGGGTAAAAAGGAGCACTATCACTTTCCTTATGTTCAAATATGTTGCTAATCTAACACAGAACAGCAAAACCAATATAACAAACCTTGTTTAGGATCCCTGTCATATCCTAGTGTCAGATGTAACTACAGGCAGCTGATCAGCCGCTTTGTTGCTGTAGATACAGATATTGCTGTATAATCAGAGGATGAAAGTTACTACCTATTTTGTCAGCTTATTCTCTGGCAGTTGCCAAGATTTACCAGCTGTTCTTTTCAAGCAAGAAATAAATATTGTATTTTGTTTATACTTCAGCACAAATACACACACAAATGTATGCACACATAGCAGGAAAACATTGGGTCTGTTGCCTTTGTTTGTATTCTGCAGTAATACATCAAACAGCAATGTTGTTGAACAAAAACATTCAATTAAGCTAAAAAAAAAAAAAAAGGATAAGCCAGGTAACCTTTACATTTTTCTACTACAGTCCACATGAAATGAGAAAGTAACAATGAAGATTTGCTATATATTTCATACTCACTCCTTACATTCAGTGAGCTTGAGCACTGCTTATTTAGTTCCCACACAGATACTCTCTTAAAAGCAAGAAATAAAAAGCATTTTAAAGGGAAGAACCTCCAATGCATTGCCATCAGTTGAGAGCATCACCATTTCTTTTAGCTAAACTAGTTTCTGATCTGTTCACATCAAAAGCCTGAATTCTGGGGCCTGATCTTGTCAGAAACCTACATGGAGCGACTGGGAAAGTAATCTGCATGTTTTCAGCTGTTTAAAAGCAGACCCTTAGTGAACAACAACCACAAAAGTGGTAAATTTATCAGGGTATCTATTTCCTTAGTAATTTAGCCTTATGTATAGGATAGGCATACATCATCTGCAATATCAAAATCATTGAAGAGAAGAAAAAAGCAAGGAACTAGAGAATCCTAGCTGTCATTAAGAAATCAATTTTATGCATCCTATTACAGCTCAGTGGAACATAGTCTGTATATTTCACTAGAAGAGGGAAAAAATAGGGACCAACTTAAAAAATAAAATTAGAGTTTAGGTTACCTTGTTAAATTAAAAAAAAAAGAAAAATTTTGTACGCAGAAGGGGAAAACCAGAATAAATTTATAGATAATAAATATTGCGAAACAAGGTTAGATGATCAGAGTTATGACACTTTCTTCCACACTCCAAAGCAACTCCCTAACACTTTAGTTCTGTAAACGCAAGTAGCAATTACTTTACTGCATCCACAGTAGCTTATGAGCCCAATATAATGATGTGGATGATCAGAACACATTTTGTAAGCTGAGAGCAGAAACAAATAGCAGAAGCTGAGGAGATGGGAGAAATGGAAGGAAAGAGTAAAGTACATTAGCCATACAAAGGAAAAATCTAGAGCAAATAGGTAAATATAACAGATTATGATAAATCAGAGTTGATTATCACAACTTAAGTGACCACCTTTTCAAGCTTTTCCCCAAAATTGTCTTTCAACTTAATATAAGTGTAGCTGTCTTTCCTGTCCCAATTGTTACAGCCCACCTGCAGCATCAGCACAATACACAGTGCTCAAGCACTGGGGGGGGACTGAATTTCTATCTCGTTTCCCTTTCTGAAGATCATCCACAGGTGCCAGAGATCTGCTAGCATGTACTGGCTCAGTTAAATACAAGTCAAGACTTACCTGACCTAGGCCCATTTTTCACCACTGTTCCATGAATTGAAAAAAACAAATTCCTGCTCACAGCACTTTGAGGAGAAAGTGGGTTGGGAGAAACTTCAACAAAAGAAGAGATGCTTCTTATGGTATTATTTGTCTTCCCCAATGTTCATATTTTAAAGAATCCATAGAGGAGGGGGCTTATATACGTATGTATTTATAACTCTGTACAGTATATATTATATATAGAACATTTTATACATAAAACCATGATCTTAAAAGTGAACCTTTGGGCTTTTTTTTTTTTTTTTTTTTAATAAGCTCAAGATAGTTCCAGGTGCTGGTTCACAAAATTCAGACTTCAGTTCCTCCCTGCCACCATTTTTATACTTACCAACACATGACCAGGAATGGTGGCAAATATTGTACATGCAGATTTAACTAAATGTCAACTGCAAGAGATTCTTGGTATCAGTTAAAAAAAAAAAAAACAAAAAGACCAATGGACACATTAGCTAGTTTGTCAACGCTAGGAAAATGGTGGTAGGTCAGTGGCTAGCTGCAATATTCACTACAGCTTCATTCTACAGTAGCTTTTATACCTGATGCAATTCTGAAACACTGTACAGGTATAGCATTTAATACAGAGCTTAAGAGGAGAATATGTGCATTGGCTTTCTGTAGGATTTCCTTACAAAACTGATTAGGAACAGGAAAGTAGATGTTCTGTACCATAGAAATCTCTTCTCTGACTAACTTCGATGATGTTGCACCTTTTAAGTTTTTTTTCTTTAACACGCCATGTTGATTTTGACAAACCTAACATTACACAACATAACATCATGTAGCATATAGACCCTGGTACGATGTGTCACAATACAAACTCTCAACCAGTACATCTAAAAAGGCACTTTTGTAGAAGTGATCTGAAAGACTCTGGCTCAAGAAAACAGCAAGAACCAAAAGGGGCAGGGGCAGCATGGAACAGGACAGAAGGGAATAATGTACGTCAGAATACTTGAAGAAATAATAAAGTTTTGTGTTCACGGCTTTAATCTATATATGACTCATTAGATCAAGAGGTTTTTCTGACTAGTGACTAGACAAGGGTACCAGGCAGCTGACTAGCTTTTAGCTTATTACAGAAGGTGCTGAACAGAAGGCACAGGTAAGTACTGAACCAGATGAATCTGATCCGTTCAATGATCCAGTGACCTGTTCGCTTGGCTGCCTGTATTACTTTTTCAGGGTGTGCATGTAGGAAAGCTGCTCAGCATCTGAAAATGGGTAATAGTGGAAGTAATTCTGCCTGTCCAGCCACCAATAATAAATCTAGAACACTTCTAGAGAAGGCAAATAGAGAAACTGCTGCAGTTTATACAGTATTAGGTTTCTCTTCAAAGTGTGTTTATGTTCCGGGGTATAACTGAAAGATACTGGAAATGCTCAAAAAAGGGAAAAGTTTGCTTTACCTAAATTACTTGGTCAAGACACTTAATTGGCTGAGAGCAGGGGGAAATGTGCTGTTGGGACCTAAGCTCCTGCTGTCAAGAGAAACTCTTGACTATTTACTTAGTTCCGCAGGTAACAGTTGTCAAACTATTGGAACATCACTATATATGAATTACAAATATATCCTCAGTAACATAACAACGACATTCCCTTTGCATTTAAGTGAAAATATAAACAAATTCAAGACGTTTGGAATCAAACAAATACAAAGATCTCATTCACTGCTGCCTCATTAAAGAGTGCTTTTAATTAGCACACAATGAAAATAATTGTCTTCCCTCCCCCTCATTTTTGTTGTGTCGGATTCTACAGAATTACACTGATAAATTCATATTAATGTACTTAAGGTAAAGGGATTTAGAACCGATTTTTTGACAGAAAGGAAGGATAGCACAGAACAGAGAAACAGATCTAGGGACTCAAATGTTCAAAACTAAATACGATCAGATACTAACATTTAATACTAGTACTGAAACACACATTGCACATTCTTATGTAAAAGAAAGATACCCCTGTACAGAATATCCTACACAGCTCGCTTTCAATATTGTGGACTAGTTTGGAATATTTAACTATAATTGTCAGTATTCAGCCACTGCAAGACAGATGTAGTCACTTGATCTAGCCATGTAACATTAAGTCATATGGTGGGAAAAGGAAATCAGAAGAGGCCTTAAACGTTCTACGCATGGGGCAGAATCAGCTGCAGGATGCTTTTTTAGTCCCATGCAAAAAAATCAGGTATCAAGTCAGATCAAATGCAATACAAAGATAATGAAGCCTTAGCTTCAAATGAAGAAGAGAGGATGACAAATCTCTTGCAGAAGATTTACTTCCCCCTGATGAACATTCAATAGAGCTACAGAGTGTGGGGAACTTAAGATCAATAACCGGATTTGCTATAGCAATTTAAAAATAAAGAAGCTAGGCAAAGTATCAGCAGCAATAGTCTCCTTAAGCAGATGCCTGCAGAAGTTGTCTCTAGAAAGGACTGTAATGAGTTTCCACTCTTACTCCACCTATCTTATCCATAGGGGTAGGCTACTAATGATTGTTTGGTCCTTTTGCAGCAGTTGTGTCTTAGGCCTCACTAGATTAGACAAATGAGATAAGGGTCATGGGGAAAAGCCTGGTAATGATTAAGGCAGACATCAACCATCAACAGCTTTCTACTTACTCACCTCCCATACATTTCAGTTCTACCTGATCTACATCTGTAGCTGCATGTTTGTGAATCATCATGTATCAGTGGGCAATTTGCCTTCTCTTCACTTTTCACATTTTTCATATAGGAGAAAAGTAACTAATGCCAGCATATCTGATACCTGTCAAGCAGTATATCTCATGTTTCTGATGCTTCAACAGAAGCATATATTTCTCAAATATAAAAGCACCCTAGAGAAACAAACAGGTAGTCCCACTGACACACACGCTCATAAATTGTAACGGCTCAAGAGCATCATGCGCTAAAATACATTCCCCTTGAGATAGACCCCTGCTTTCAGGGTCACAAGAGTCTTTTCTTGCAAGTTCTTTTTAATAACCAAAACAGTGGATTAGTTCCTTCTATACATAAAGTGTAAGACCGCTGGGCTTGAGCATATGGTCAGAATGTTTCGTTCTCTAGGCAGCACGTATGAAGTTGGGTGACAAGCTTTCCAGCTCATTAGCCTCTTGAAAGTAATGAACTAGGAAAGGTTTAGGAAGTTAATATTCACATATCTTCAAATTAGGTTCCTCCTGATTATACATTGAAACAGTGACCACGGAAACACTTGGAGCAGAAATAATCCTGATAGCAGCTTGGGTTGGGGGGTTCTGCTGGGATTTGGGGGGAGACCGAGGAAACAGTGTAGGTTAATCATAAAAGCTTTAAAGCTGAGGTGAAGTGAGGAAGAAAACAAGCCTACAGAACATGGAGACAATTGGCAATTCTCCAATGGAACCTTTTTGTTCAGAAAAAAGTTATAAAAGATTACTTTCAAAATCAAAAAAAGTTTTTTAATGGTTCTACATTTTCTAAATGAAGAGAACATATTTGGTGCATCAGAACAGCTTTTTGTTTAAAAACATTGCAAGTTAACTTACAATTATCATGTAAGCCATCTGTTCACTCCAGTGCTTTTCCTTTGATTATCATCAAATCTTCGAAATCCAACTGTTCATCCCAAGTTTGGTTTGGATGCCATTTTATTTGTTCATTGTTATTATTAAAAAAAAACAACACACAACTTAGAAGTGGGTACACACTCACCCCTTGAAGTTATCCCGATGAGGCAGAATCCTAAAAAAAAAAAAAAATTTATACCAATTCCAGTCATTTGTATCTAAAGATTTCTTTCTGGCATCAAATGGGGTATTAAGTAGATGTCTATTTTCTCCCCCTTAACACTTAATGGAAGAGCTTGCCAGAGCATGAAGCAGCTTACTACTTATGCTTTTTGGTTCTTTCTTGGGTACAGAAGATTTTACTGAATGAAGTTAACCAAACAATAATGTCATATTCATGCAGCATTAAACAACAACTACAAGTGTGTTTTCTGAACTTCCAGAGCAGCTGTTTTGACTCAAATGCTTATTGCCACTTTTTTTTTTTTTTACAGGGCAGGGGGCAGGAAGTTTAAGTGACTAGAGAACATTACAACTTTAGACAGTTAAGCGTTACTTCAATTTTTCACCCTAAGCAATTTTTTTTTCTTCCTTGGCTACATATTTATTATAGTTAACTTCCAAGTATGGCAAAAGTTACTGAAATTCAAATCAGCCCCATTATTCCTATAGGGTAATACTTTTGGTCCTACAAATACAGACTATTTAGTATCCCAGAAGGACCACGCTCCTTCATAACAGAAAACCCAATCCAAAACTTGGATCCACCATGAAGTTCAGCCTCAACCAATTTCTAATAGCTTTTTTCGTGTAAGTAATTCCATTTTAAAGCCTTATGATATCTGCTCTTCGCCACATTTTTTGTGGAAAAAAAAACAAGGGGGGGGGGGGTGGGGANNATCACACTTCAATCCAATTCAAAGCACTAACCTAAAGCCTGACTCATGTCCAAGCCCAAGATAATGGTATTACAGGGAAATACACAAACATTAGCTGTGATCAGCTGACTTTTCTGTCTTTTTACACCCTAACAACTTTCAAGGAGTAACTGAAGCAAGCTACCGCCTTCTCTGTTTATAATTTAGCAGAAAATTTACTCCTGCTGGAAGAGAAAAGTTTCTTTCCCACTCTTCCCACCCTTTCAGAAGTCCCTCCCAACTATTCCAGAAAAGCACTAACAAGGCACGTGTTGAAGGAGAAAGCTGTTCAAGATTAATTTCAAGTATTGGAGTCTGATAAACATTTAGATAGTGCTCTCTTTTGTATGCAAATTTCTTCTTCCAACTTTAAGAAAAGTATTATACACTTTGAAATATTAGAAAGCCTAAATGCAGAGGCTTACCAATACAAGCGGTAGCACACCGTATAAGGGAACTTCAGTGTGATCAAAATGGAAGTTTGCTTCAAAAAAGTGTCTAAAGCTCTAGAAACACTGAGAGGTTTTTGAAAATGAGTAATTCCGTTGGGGATTTATTTTTTCCCCCACCTGACCTCATTTAGCACAGCAGAAGCCTGCTTTTCCTCATCTATTAAGACTTCAATAAAATCATTCATTTACAGTTAACTGCAACAGTATTCACATTTAGACCTGAATATTAATTGACTGATAATGAGATGATAAAGCTGCTTTTCTCTGCAGGTGTACCAATCAATTTGAATGAAACTGAAAAATTATTTTCCTTACTGCATCTAAAATTAAAAAGTGATTTATATTTTCTAATAAAGTGCTTTTCATTGATCTCCTTCCAAAAAAGTATGGTTTCATTTGCACCTTTTTAAATTATAATAGTTTCCGTTTGTATGATTTCTCCAATATTATTTTGGATCCAATTGATGATTAGCTTTAATATGCCTTTGCAAAATTAGAAAAACCCTCCAAAGAATTTCTAACTTTTAATAAACTTTAAAAAGGTTCATTCTGTTAACCAGAAATTCTAAAGACAAAAAAAAGTATCAGAAAAATTTTTAAGGAAGTATTTCTTTTGGACTTCTCTATTTGTACAAACTGTTTACTATTACTGTTAGTCAATATAGCTCCAAGGTTAACATAGCAAAGACTTTTGCCAGCTATCGGTAACAGAACCCAGCTTGCAGCAATTCAAAGTACTATTATCTATTGAAGTCTTCTAGCAGATGTTTGAACTAACAGAGCAATTGGATTTCACTTCAAAATTATTGTCTTTCAAGTGATAATTAACAAACAATGAAAAGAACGCTGTATTCTGAACATGTGTTCAAATACCAGACTCAGTGTAGGGACCAGGAAAATTGGGTACAGATTGTGTGCTTCAGTACCAAGAGACACAAAAGGAAAATGAAAATATGGGATACAAGGTAAAATACACATAAATATAGGTATAAATATTGCTCTACAATTAGAGAAACTGAGGACAGAAGCTTGGCTCCAACTCCTGTGAGCTCTGGAAGTCTCACATCTTACTGACCACAGGTGCTTAACCAAGCTGGCACCCATGATACATGCAAATACACTGGTACTTGATTAAAAAAATATTAAAATCAACGTTTAATATTTTAGTGTCTGTAGAATATAGTGTTGTGGATTACAAAAAACAATCTGAAATGGCAGAAGAGCAGCTATGTTTTCTTAGCTGAGAAGCCAAAACCAAGGACAATCTTCAACATTCTCCGTGACTAATCACCACATAACTAACTGCTATTGACTGGGAAGTGGCCATAAACTCCACTGCAATCTTACAAAATTTTTCAGAGCAGTAGAGAGTGCACTTAAAGAATCACCCAGTATTGTTACGTTTTAGACACCAGAAGAGTCCTAGATATAAAGTATGGATGTGCAAGTGACTCATCTCAAGAGGACTTTAACACATGACCAGCTTGAGTAAAAGCATTAAAAATAAACAAGCAAACTATGCTCGTTTATAACATTTATTTTACCAGAAGATTTAAGCCTATCCAGATGGGATCTGATGCCAGCACTGCAGACAGCAACCATCCCAGTGCAAACCAAAGTGAGAAAACATACAAGCCAAGAGATTGCATTGTTCTGATATACATACAGTGAGACAGAGTCTGACAGATAAGGAGGGAGAGTCAACACAAGGTCTGGAAACTTTAAATAAAATGGACCAGTGCTAGGCAGCTGACTTCAGGACAGATCAGGAATAGATAGCTACAGATACAAAAATGGTGCCAGAACTCAGGAGCTAAGATCCTGCAGCACAGTCTTCATGAAGAGCAAGTGTGCAGCTGACACATTGAATAGGCTTCTCTTGAAGGATCTGTTTAGATTAATAATTTCCCATCACGGCAGGGTCTAGGAATTTAACCAGATAAATAGCAAGTATTTGTAGTGTTTGTCTAAGACATTTTCGGTAGATCATCTAGAATAAGTTAATCAGAAAGCAGCAATTTTGCCTTGGCAGAAGCTACAGAAGTTAAATGGATCGAAGAATCAAGGGTGTAAGAAAGTAGCATTTACTATGACAGCCTTTAAGTAGGCTCTTTCATATACTTTGTAATGACTGAAGCAAATACTCTTTTTAATTTTAGATCACTTCTACTTACTGCAGAACTGCATGACAAACAGGAAATATCTCTCAGTCAGAAAGTCCGCTGTCAAGGATTCATTACTCTTGGAGTTTTCTAGAGCTACATGCATACACTTATGAATAAAACTTAATTAATTTTCTCTGATATAAGCATTTCATTTGAAGAATTTCGCTTTTTAATGCTACCATCTGCCCGTACCATGCCTCTTTACATTGAAAAGTGATCCCTTTTCTTACTGCACTGTAAGAAAGTGAAATACAAAAATAGATTTTAAATCTACTGTTTTCAATGGTAGACCCAAATTGGCTGTTTCCAGTTTGTTAAGACTCACCATCTAAAGACAGCAAGCCTAAACTCACGATGATTTTTAACCGTACCTTCAAGAATAGTTTCTTTTCACATTTGAAAAGGAGTACACAGCAGTTCAAGACATTCATTCTAATAAAATTTTTACATCTCCAGCATTATTCTTAAGTCTCCCCAGAGTGCTACCATCACATTTCCGTAAAGCAAAGCAAGTGTGTCTTTCCAGCCACTGAAGAAAAAAAAATTGTAAGTTTCAAAGTAACCGTAGTTTAGAGGCAGCACTTATTTCCTCAAAGTCTCCCAACAGGGTCCTCCATCGAGGCACTGATCTCATCTTTCACTACTGTTTAACTTTACTTTTAGAGGTAACTTGTACCCTTTTGGAGTCATATTTGACACAACAGCAAGAATAGTTTTAAAGTTTTCCGCAAGAGCCCAGCAGAGTGGAGGCGCACGAAGAGCAGTCTGCCTCTACAAACAGCCTCCTAAGTAGTGCTACAGATGCCCAAGTGTGACCAATAGGCACTTGGTTACACAACTGCAATAGTGGCAACAGAAAGTACTTTTGCATGCAAGCACTAGGTAAAAAAGATTAAGCATTCCATTCATAACGACAACAAAAAATTTAGATCAAAGCCTTGATAGTTAGAAACATATAGCCTTTTCTATTGGCAGATTTGAGAGCTACGCAAGATTAGTCTTGCATTCTTCCCTGCTCATCATCAGCAAAGATTGTGTACCCACATTCCTTAATACAGCTTTTAGCGTCGTAATCCCTTTTACAACATTGCCCTCTAGTGGGTTTTGCCTGCAGATATTTTCTTAAGCAGTAGCTCAATTCCTTTGCTTCAGTGATTTAGTACTTCTGAAAATTTAATAGGTCTTACCAAGTACTTTTGTATGCAGTAAGTGTTCTACAGCTAGGAAAGGAGGAGAAGGATATGCAGATAAGGTCTCACTTCATCTAACCCAACCTTCTTGGCATTTCAGTTAATTATAAAAAGTATTTTTAATTGCAGATGGGAAGGACTGTTAATTCCAAAAGAGCCTAGCGCACAGACCTCACCACAAATTCCAGTTCAGACTACTGATTTACTTCTCTGTCACTCCATGGTTTTGCTGAAGTGGAGAATAAGACACATAGCACGTACATGAAATTTTGTTGGCAACTTATCTGAAAAGTTGTATTTAATTTTGCTATGGAATAGAACACCTCAGATTTAAAAAGTAAATTTTTTTTATTTATCTATATACAATTTTATACATACAGACACACGCTGTCTCAAGCATTCAAGAGAGGTAATTTCTTGAGAAGTGTTAGCGGTTATCAAAAGCAGTTTTGGAGGGAAAAAAAAACACACAAACATGAGTCTCACTAAATTTGACAAAGTCATAAAAACAGTAGAGTACCCTTGAGTATTCAGTTATCAGCATAATACCTTACTGGCCCCTAGGGAATTCCATTATTGATGACTGGATGTAGATGAGGAAAATCAAATATGTTTCAAGAAGTGTTGCTTGTTTGGTTTTGTTTTTTTTTTTAAAAACAAAGTAGGCACTTCTAGGACTCAGCAATATTTAAATTACTTAATAGTTATGTATCAACTCTTGCACAGGCAACAGTTTTCCTCCTTCTTTGAATAAAACATAATATACCAACTGTTTTACCTCCCAGAGACACAGAGGTAACAGGAAAAGATGAAAGCTGAAGATAAGGGCATATAACACTTCTCAGGATAAAAAGGTAAGAATACAGAACAGAGGGATAGGGAAAGGAAGAGCGCAAGCAAGAAAAAAAAAACCCTACTAATAAAATCCCTGATGCTTGCAAGTCAAATACTCATATATCAGACTGAGACCCAAGACTGTGTGTGCCTACCACATTGTTTTCCATTCCTGCAGTGTTTGTGATGCATCAAGGTACAACGCACAACCTTCCGAGCGAGCTCTACCCCTTACTAGCTAGCAAGACGCAGCTCTCTAGAGCCCTGTCCAGGGCTCCACAACACTACTGCTGCATGTGGATCCAGTAGAGCTGTATTTTAAAAGTTGTTTTACGTACGACCAAACTGATCTGTATCTCCATCTCCCTCTGTAGCAGTATCTTGTCAACCTGTTACAACAGCCTAGACCCAAAACCCCTAGCTCCGAACAGCTGTCCCTCCAGTACGTGCATAGGTTAGCTGTGCCACAGAGGAAGATGTCATGAAGAACACGGTAGGACAGAATACTAGATAACCCTTTTTTGTGGGGAAAGGAAGAGACTGTTGAAGATGACAGAAGTCAGAGTTAAAGGAAGCCAAGAAGCAGCTCAAAGGATTATCTCTTAATGAGAAGAGAAAGAACAAGGAACTTGTGTGCAAGTCTAGAAGAAACCAAAGGACATTCAGTCCTAGCTTAAAATCTTAAACCATCATGTAATTAATTACAAGGATACAAGAACATCAAAGTATCAGAAAAAATAATTTGCTTAGAACGATATAAATTTTCTTACTATAAATACTAGTAGTTTATAGTGTAAGTTCTATGACTTCAAGTTGGTATCAGGAAGTGCTAAATAACTATCCAGGCAATGTCGTAAGTGAAGTACTTGAGGATCAAGTGCCATTTTAAAAATTCATGTTAGAACTGCCAGCTGTAAAGTGCAGGAACTAAACTGGTAGTCAAAATTACAAGTAGTACAATTTTTCTTGGAACTGTAACTTTCTCCTCCCACAAGGGAGTGGAGCTGTAAATACGCTAGAAATCCTGCACTGGGTCTGCAGAGAAAGAGAAGCACAACAAGTTTTTTTTTTATATGACCAAATATGGATGCCTCCGGTCCCAGACTACTACTAAGAACTTAGGATCCAGTTCACAAGAGAAAGAATGTATACATACCATGTATACCAAGAGTAGCAACAGGCAGCTCTGTTAGCTGTGGCCACTTCCAACTCACAGCCAGGCTGCACGCAACTTCGAAACAGTCTGGGCGACACCACTCACTTGGGTGAGGAACACCTGCACCACTTGTTTAACATATCAAACCAATAGTCCAATATTAACCTAAAATAAGATCCCCCAACCATCCCACCAAATCTAATAGACAGCTATTCAGTGACAGAGTAATTCCTGTTGTAAGTTTCTTGATTCAACTCCCATGAGGTTCAGGTTGTCAAGTATACAGAGGCATAAACACGGCTACCCTATCTGTTCACCTATTCACTGGCAGTAAAATTATGCCTAGGTTGCTCCAGTTAAACTCTCAGATTAGACAGTGATAGCAGCTGTATTTCATAGTCCCAAGAGAATACTGCCAGCATTTAAAACAGGAGATGCTAATGCAGACATACAAAACCACCAACCAACATGTATTTGGCTAAAGAGAGGCTCTAAATCTGTTGAACTGTGGCTGAGTTCTCACAAGCGTTGAACGTTTATTTGGAAGTGCCAGCCACCTTTAACTTCTGCTTTCTTCAGTGGTTCTTGAAAACAATCATAGCAAGTAGTAACAGACCTGATTCTCTCCTTCCTACTCATCCCTCCCTCAACACAAATTGAGGTGGGTCCAGCAGGGGTACTAAGAAAGTATCATTTACTGAAGGCAGATTGCTCACTGGACTTAAAACTCCACATTAGTGAGATATCCAACATATCAAGAAACAGACCCTTTGGAGAAATGTATCTTCTATGCTTCCTTCTCTACCCAAAGGTTATATTATACCTGTAAATGATAATATTAACATGACAGTTAATTGTATGATGTTTGGATACATGAATAAGAGACAGAAATACTACTCTGTCTAAACAGAAATGAGTGACACAGCTCAAGTATTTCAAAATATTTTATTTAATAAAAACAGTGTTTTCATCTACAGGATTTTACTTGTTAGTTGACTTAACCTAATGAATCATTTTTNAACACACAACAAAACAACCCAACCCAAGAGTTGTTAAAGAAAAACAACTCTACTGTTTAGTAATCTCCCCCTTCCCCAGCCAAATATACCTGTCTTTTAATAAACAAACTTTGTCCTCTATTCAGTTTGAGGCAATATACCACCATCCCTCAGAAATAACTCACCCTCAGATATTTAAGTAGATAGTCAAGCATACTGTGTATACGCCTGTTTTGGCATCAAAGCCACATACAGTCCCACAACTAAACTAGAGCTTGTTCAGAATTCAGAAACAGCTAGATGTTCCTTTCCAGTTCACTGTACTTGTTTTGAGTCAATTCCTTTTTGCAGGCTCGCTACATCAGTTCAAAGCAATTAAGATAGTTGTACCTCATTTTGGCATATCTACCAGACACCAGGCTCACATTATTAATAGGCTAAGCAAATAACTTTAAAAGCTGCCATATTTACAAAAACAGGGTTCCTAAATATATTTTCTTGTTCTTGAGTTGATAGATACAGCTATCAAAAACAGAAGTTCAGTGCTATTATAGAGCAATCATTCAGCTCTGTAAATACATCAGTTATCTAGAGTTACAAGCTCTGTTTATGTGTTTGAGTTTTACACCTCCATTAAAGAAATGCACACCATTCAACATTTTTAATGGACATACAATTCATATTTCACTTTCTCAAAATGAATATAAGCATTATTCACAAGCACTTAATTAATCAACAAGCTTTAGGAACTGTCAGACTTCTCTTTAACAGAAGAAACAGAAGTATAGGCTAGTCCACAAAGAAATCTACACCTAGCAGTGTGTGTCTTGGCATATGTACATCTTCCAGTGCAAGTGTTAATAATGGAAGGAACCAGTTATCTAACAGGTAAATTTTAGCCTAATTCCCATCAACCTAAAATACAAGTGGTATAGGCCTTGTTAGAGCAGTCATTTACTTTAGTTATATCTAAGTACAGAACTGCAGAGAAATTGTTGCAAGTCTTCGCATCAAGAGTCAAGATGGATTATAATCAGTATTTTTAAACTACTATAATAGTCCATTATGATCACATACATTGGAGTTAGGTAGTAAATATGAATACAGGTCAATGGATCAACTTTTACAGTTGAGAATAGACAGAACTTAATACTATTTAAAAACTGAAGTACGTAAACTAGATTTCTGTGAGATATTTCTTAAATAACATTTTCAGGTTATTCACATATAATCACTATTTATACTTCAAAGTCATTGCAACAGAAACTGTTTCAAAGTCAGAGAATTAGAACAGATACATACACATTTCATGTCTTGGGTTGGTTTTTTTTAAAAAAAAAAAAGTAATCAGTTAATGCCCGAGATTTAGGGTTTCATTGATTTCTGCAGAGATTAATTCAGATTCAGCACAAGTTTCCAGGAGGTGATGTTCCAGCAGGGCTTCAGCATACAATAGACACAGTTTTCCTTGAGTATTCATGAAGGGAATTCATCAGCTTAGATGGCAATCTCACACCAGTGAATCAGTAAACATAGATTTCCTCAAGATCCAATATGAAACTTGCCTTTAACTCCACAGTCTGTCAGTAACACAAAGATCAATCCCCTCAAGCACAAGATGCCAATAAACAAGTTGCTTACTTCATAGTTACGGTCTGTATTTGAAGCACATCAATATCCAATTTCAGCTTCTTTTGTCACATGCGCTGTCCCTTATAGCTAAATTCTGGATAGCATTGGCAGTTGTTTTTGTGCCAGGGTCTTCATTTTTTTGCCTTCTTCCTCAGGCTGTCCTCCAGGCTTCTGGACAGATTCCACAACTGTTGTGCTCTTACTGGTATTGCAGCCCACTTTTGGTCTTTAGCAGTCAACGAAAGGATTTATCTCTTTTTTTTTTTTTCCAATAGATGTCTATATGCATTGCAGAAATGAAGAACAAGGAAAGGAACTCCAAGCTAAACAGCCTTCCCTATTGTATTGTTAAGAGCAACTATGTTTGGTTTCTGTGACAACCCACTCATCCAGCCAATCAAGGACTGGCTAATAGAGAGCTATGGTTTACTGCAGCCAGCAGAAGGCAAGTTTTCAGACTAGGAAACTGTTCTCCATTAGTATTTTTTCCTAAACAGTAACTCACAATTGCCTTGCCCAAGGAAGTCTGCTTTATTTTAACTTTTAAACATCCTAAAGCTCAGTACTCGGAAACGGTGTCTGGCTGTAGGGAAAAATCTATGTTGTCAAAGTAGCAAGCCTGTAAAATCTTATAAACATCTTCAGGATCATAATCTATGCTACTATATATCTACTGGGTATTTTAAATAAACAGTAACAACTCCATAGTTTTGTTCCTGTTGCTTTAATGGCTTTGAGTCTGCAGCTTTCAAGTTCCAATACTAGTTTTAATAGAACTCCTTGATCCACCCTTGAGGGATAACTAGTTTGCTCGATTCTTTTATATAATCCAGTTTCCTCATTCAAGTCATGAAATTACTATTTCATGTTAAAGGTGACAACTTCTGTAACAAAAAGTCAAGCTATTGGCATGCCCTAGTGTCTTTCCTGCTGACATTTTAGGCTTCCAGTTCAACACAGCTGTGAACTAACAGTAGCAGAGTGATTACTAAACCCATCACTAAATAGGTGATTTTATAGAGCTTACATTTCAGTGCCATGCAACAACTGCCGATTTTCTCAAGCTTGCTCATAAAACGTTTTGTCTCTGCCAGACACAAGAAAAAGCACCAAGAGTAGGGAGATACCCTGCTCAAGGCACTACTCACTCAGAAGTGACAGAAGTCCATGTGCCCAAAGCCTCTTAAAATATCAGCTTGATTCTTAGACTTAAACACAAAACAAAAAAAAATACCCCCAAAAAATCTCAACACTGGAGTAACTTGAAGTTTTCAGTTGAAAAGCAAGACTGAACGCATACACTCAAGAACTCAATCACATCAAATAACACATCTCTAACAGATTCTAAAGCAACTGACATTCTAACCCAGCAGACAATATTTTCTAGTAAGTGGTATACAATGAGTTCAGTGGCTAGCTCATACTATCATCTATCCACTACAAACTAACTACAAACCAGTAGTAGCCTCACATACAGATCAGCCTCAATTGTTTGTTCCCCCATGAAAACTGCCTTTTTTTTTTTTGAAAAAAAAAAAAAAAAAAAAAAGGAGTTCACTGCAGAGGTGTATTTAGCTAAACAAAATACGCCGGTATTTCACAGAACTATATAGCAGAGAAGCGCTCAACAGTACTAGATCTTACAGTCATACATGTATCCTATGGGCTTCCAAAAATACATCTTTGACTATAGGAAGATCCTCCCACCTGTACAGCACTCAGTCAGCAATGCATTGAAGTTGAGCAGCAGTTCTCCATAGTATCCTCAGGAATAGAGAGGACAACCTCTGAAGAACTTTAATAATTGTACGGGACCCATCCACCAAGTCAGAAAAGAATGAATTTAGGAGGGATGTTCCAGAATCATTTCCACTCCAAGGCTAGAGCTAGTTTAACCTCAACTGATCAAAGGGCACACAGCATCCAGCAGCTGCAGGAAAAAGAGAAAAGAGCTGAATGGAAGTATGGGGAGGAAACGGGAGAATCATAGCTGTGCTGGAACATTTTGCAATTACTTCCTTACTAGTTTTAAACACAGTGCAGGACCACATTTTCTCTTTCCAGTACAAAATCAGTGCATTTCAGCCAAATCCTCTATACCAGGATGAGTTTCACTTCAGTTTAGCAATCTTAGCTATTACTGGCAGTGCTGGAACATCCAAGTAACTTTTGGGAGTTAGCTCAGCTTAAAATCAACATTTAGTTCAGACTGAGGTCCATGCAATCACAAATGAAGCCCTACACACATACTACTTCTTTAACAATTAGCTCCTCATTTAATGTAAGTGACAAGTACATGTTGGCTGTATGGGATGAAGGAAAGCCTTGTCTTCTAGGTCTAGTGAAAGCTGCAACAGTAAGCTTCATCAACAGATGTTAAATCACACATTTCTCCTGCACACACTTTAACACTTTAATAAAGCTACACTAAGGTGAAATGTCTTAGTGTGAAAGACAGACCGATGTTAGTATAGAAGAACAAGTAAACAGGTGCCTCAAAGATGTTCAATGGAAATAAAGAGGGAAACTCATTTTCAGTTCTTTTGAGGCATAGACTATTGAATTTGCTGCATGACATTTGAGGTTCTGTGAAAGAAGCACTTTTTGCTCCAAATTAGGGAGTATCACCAATTTGCTCATCTCAAGCAAGTCAGAATGTCACCACCACACTGAGTTTGACTCCACTATTCCAAACACTTCTCAGATTACTGCCTTTGCCCGATTACCACACCAGAGGCAACATCACGTTCTACTTTGAGGCTCACGTTGTTTGTTCTCTTTGTTTTCGTAATAAGAGTTTGCAGGAGTTAATTCTGTTTACACCATTACTACCCTCCATTTTAATTCAACTAACATTAGGAACACCCAGCCAACCACTTAGGTCTAGACAAGCACTGTTAAGTAAATAGAGCAGGAAAAACATACTTTGTTTAAGAAATACCTGAGGAACATACAGGTTTATGTAACAAATCTCCAAAACAGATATATCTCATATTGCTTTGCTCTTGCATTTAATTGTGTGTACAGTCTAGATGCCAAAGCAACTGCAATCTAGTCACCAAACTTCCGAATTTGCATCTGCCAGACTGACTTAACCCAGCATGCCTGTTTGAAAACTAAGAGGAAGATGGAGGCGTTCAGACCCTAAAGGGACATGGGTAGGTTTTGGTTTTGTAAGGAAAAGCCAGGAATACAATTTTATGCTTCTGCATTTCACAATTTGTACACTACATCCAATTTCGCATGCTTTCTTCTTTTAATTCAAGCAGGCCTTAAGAGGCAGAATGGTCTTCCTTGTAAGGCCTACAATCAGACTAAAATCTCAGCAGTTTCCCATAGTACCTGTATATATACTAATGATTCTGGAGTGTTTACTGGCCTGCATTTTCAAAACACTATCTCAAACTCTCCACTAGATGGTAGCTGAATACTGTGTTGATTGTGCAATATTATACAGTCCGAGGTAGCCACAAGAGCTGCATCCGATGATTGTAATTTCACAGGATTAATCAGAATATCTTTTAATAAAAATAAGACATGCTTAGAGATGACACTGTCTTAAGTTTAAGATAAGAGGTACCTAGATAATCACACTATTCTGCTACTTACGATCACTCTGGTCTCATTGCATTCCACTGTGTTCAGTTTTGTTTACAATAGTGGACAAGCACTTGTTTGCCAGCTTTTACAGTCAGGTATTTCTTCACAACATCTCTATTTCACACATTTACTTCCTTCCTCTGTTCAAAGAGAATGCTTTTTTTTTTTGTAAGGCTCTTCATTATGTTCCTGAAAATACTGAAAAATTCCAAAATGGGTGTTTTCAAAATGAGAAATCATTCAGTGAAAGGACTAAGGCCCTGCTTGTATTAGTAGCCCAAGACACAGTGCCATTCAGACAGCAAGCGTCATTTAGACCTTGACAATAAATGCAGAACTACTTGATATAGGAGTATTAGAAAAAGGCTTAAGTTGTTACTGATTGTACTTATATCCCATTCTCAAAGTTTCTGCCTTCCCTCTGCTACAGTCTGGCTGCACATTCTTTTAGTATCTGGACAGCAGTCAATGTAGTGACATGCTACAAACTTAAACAGCAACAACTAGCTTCTATTCAACTGCAGCAAATTATTGTTCCCACAGCAACAATAGTAGTGTTTCCATCCCATGTTTACTTTTCAGAACTGGAAGTGCATAATAGACAAATGAGAAGGTCTAGTGCATGGTTAAGTTTAGAATACTACTTTACTACGTTTGAATTAATAAACTAAAAGGCTCTTTCTATAAATTAACTAAAAGACAACTTCTTTATCTACTTAATAGACAGACTATTACTTGCCAGTTACTCTTATAGAAGCACTCTGAAAGCAGCAGAGAACTCTACATTGAAACATATTACTGAGCGTGTTGTGCTGCCTTAATTGGGTGTATTTGTACCCTTTATTTCCAATGACAGTAAGGGATACCACCTGATTAATTTCATACGTAACCCCTTATCTCCAAGGCTTAAAGGCTGCCTAGCAGACCTCATTTACCAAGCAGTCTTAGTTTCATTGTGCTTCTCCTAAGATGCGAGTTGAGCAGTTTCCATCTACCTTCCCTAAAAACAGAAAGCCTCCTCTCAAAGGTTTTATATTAAGTCACATACCAAGTCTAAAGATGACAGCCAACGTGCAATTGTAAGCAATGTGGGCCACATGCATGGCAGATGAATCCAGCTGATGAGAAACTAGGAAGCAGCTAATGACTTCTGGGAACAGAATGCTTTAAACCACTTAAACTACATTTTGAGAGACATGCTCTTTAGTCAGTTTCTGACTTTTTATTTTATGAACTCCTGTGTTAAAATATTTTAAGAAGTCTAGGAACAGTGACTAGTAAGCCAGTTCACTGTGGAAAGAGTCAGGTACCTGAGTTACAGATACACAATCCAGCAACAGAAGAAACACACCAAGCTTCTGAAGGGCAGATTGAGAACACTTTCCAGCACAACCTTTGAAAAGCATCCAACTTTTGAATAAATGATAATGAAATGTTAAAGTGATAATTGTACAATCAGTGCCTTGAATCTAGCTGAACAATTTTATTATTAAGACAAGAGAATGAAGAAACAATTTTTTTTTTAAGTCCCAATTTACCTAGGACAGACTGAGAAAGTTACAAGAACCAAGAGAGGCCAGCCTCAGAAGTCACATAACACGTGAACATGAGCATCCCCAATCGCCTGGCACATCTCTTCTGCAACTCTTAACAGCTTTAGCTAGATTCCATTTCTTAAAGACCCTAGGGTGACCTATACAACCCTGGTCATGCTTCCTCTAGAGAATAAGGATCGCTTTCATCTTCAACCCAACATCTCTCAATGGAATTTTTTTCTAATCGATCATATTAGTTTTTACATGTCCCTAATGAAAACACAAGCTTTAAGACTTCTAAAGATTTCTTCATTTAATAAGTACACATTTATTTGAGTAGCATAGGAACATCCCCCAAAGTCTTTATTAAAAAAAGTGGGGCATTTGCTCACATATTATACACGGTGCCTCAGTCTAGTATTTAGTGTTGTACCTAGCTCAAACATTGACTTGCTTTGGCAATTCCAGTAACTGAAAAGATAAACAATACTTGTTTAAAACTGAATTATCTAATATACAAGGCAAGCCTCTACACCATCTAATCAAAGAGCTAAACTGAAAGAGCTCTTGCTCATTACTGCAGGTAATGAGTTAGAAATTTTTGTATATGTGACCCCTAAAAATAAAGGTCTACTGGAAAGCAAAATCTGGTATTAAAATATTTCAGGCTAGTTAAATGGATTGTGCAGGAATACATTATGGCTATATTTCATACTACAACTACGGTACACAATACGATATTAGGCCTACAACTGGTTTTGGGCAGGAAGACTCAGCTTCTTAAAGGAAAGACAGCCATCTTCAGCATGAATCCCTGTGTAGATAAATTCTGTATCAGAAACAGCTGCATCTTCCCACAGCAAGCAGGCTCAGCACACCTGAAAAATATTTCCATAATATGAAATATAGCCATACACTGCTCCAGTGACTATGTTCACTCAGCACTGCACACTGATGACAAGGCTTATTGGCACATTCAGGAGAATTGCCTTCTGTTGTGCATTTAGCTAGTACTTTTATGATTTTCTTCCTATTGACTAGCAGGTTTTGATCACCAGCAGCCAGATCCACCTGGTCAAGCACTTCCAAGCAAGAGGAATGAACTGTAATTGCTTTGCAGGTGCACAATCAAGTTATTTATGTTTCATGGGTACTATGACTTCCTTCCCCTCTACTGTGTTCTGTGTTTCCAGTGAAAATACAAAGGAAGTGTTAAAACTTTCAGTGGCAGAGTACATACTGTCAACCCTCTGTTTATTTACCAGGGTTTTTTTTTAAAATTTGAATGGCTAAACATGGCTAAATGGTGACATTCTGTACTTACATTAATTATGGTTCTTGGAGAAGTGGTCTGCCTACCTCAGACAAGTAACCTTAATAGGTTTTGTTATGAAATTCACATCAAGTCAGTCTTGTTTAAGTTCCAAATGGTGTCTTTTCATATTTCTATTTCCTAATTATTTTTAATTAGTAGACATCCAGGATTAATGTAGCAGTATACTCTCAAAGGAATGCCTACTTGCTATTTATTAACCTAAAAGAGTAAGACAGTAAATAGCTCAACAGAAAACTCATCCATATATGCCTATCTTTGTGTCTCATTCCTAACATGCTGTTCTGTTGCTGTCAAATATGCCTGTGTTTCTGTACACTAAGGAGAAGGAATCATGACAATCTGTTCTTTCTTTAGAAACACAAGCTGTGTTTGGCTGACTGAAAAAAAAAAGTCTGTCAAACTAGTAAATATGTTATAGTACTTGACAATTTCACTTAGTTATGTTTAAGAAGTGAGGCTTTAGAACCTTTAAGTGAGCTACATCACTCTAGGCTTCATGTGCATGCTTTTTGAACACCAGTAAAATCTCTAACTCATCTTACTAAATTGTTAGATGCCAAAATTTCTGCCTTCTGCCAGGTGAGGGAGAAAGAGAAACAGCAAGCCTACAATATGACATGATAGAGTTAAGGACCCTTAGATTCTAAGCTTTCGTCTATTTTGCCAGAAGGCAAAGTTACCACTGCAAAGAAAACACACACTACAAATTTCCCACATTAAATTATTTATCAGAACTTTTTTTCCTGTTTCATTGGAAGCCTTGCTACCTAGCCTGAACTGCAAACTGAAACCAATTTTGAAGTGTTCTCCATTAGCCAGATCACATACAGCTTCCTTCCAGATTTACTAGTGGAAGGATTCTTCTGTGTCCCTGAATAAAAGACACAGCATTAGAGCTTAAGTTACACGGTTTGTCACAAGGGGGGGGGAAATCACAATATCCTCTTAGCAACTACTGCTAACTACTGAAAAGCTTACCACCTAACAGGGTCCTGTAGACAAGGGGGGGGCAGGGGGGAAATCACCACAAAATAACAAGACACATAGCACCACTATTATTGTTATTATAACAGGACATGTCAAGCTACCTTACCTGTTCCTCTTCCCCACCCCTCCTGCCCAATGATAGAGGTATTCACTTACTTTTTTTTAGTGTGTATGATAATGGAATATTGTAAAAAAACTAATTTGAAAAGGAGGCTCTCTTTTGCCAGCTTCCCTTTCTGTATCCTAGATGCCTTGCAACCAGAATTTTTCAAACACCGAAACCTAGAGCATACATGACCTAATACCAAAATCTGCATTAGAGCATTTGTCCAGTGTAGCTGTTTTCATAACAACCATGTTCTACCTCATTATTTCACGCTCAAAAGCTTCAACTGCCCATGAGATTTATACCTATTGATCACAAATCCTTACAAGACAATTGGATATATAGTGCTGTTATACAAATGAGATTCTACAAGAGTTGAAGGTGCGAAGATTTAGAGTAGCTACAAAACAAGTTTATGTACTAAACTACCGCAAAATTGAACATAGTAGAAGGTAACTTGAAAGAACAAGAATAAAAAGCAGTACAGAGTACTTCTGTGCCTTTCTTCATATTTGACATTTAGTCTGTTCAACTTTGTGCAACTAAAATCAAATTACCTAATTGGTGTTATTGGTTGCTGTATATACACACATACTTGGTCAGTTTGTACTTATTAAATCATACTCTTGAAGATTAAAGAATACAGCTCCACTGAATACATCAGTTCTAAATCTTGCAAGAATCCCATTCTGACATCAGAGAATAAAAGTTCTACATATGCCAGCAAGCACCTACCTGCAAGATACAACAGACAGCTATGACAGCCTGACCCAGTACCTCTGGAGTAAGAAACGGCAGCAAAAAGGCAGAAAGCCAGACCACAAGCCAGTGCAGGTTTACTGTGTTCTGAAGTTTTATTTTATAACAGTATCTAAGCATATCTTATTACTAAGTTTCAAAGAACTGTCATTCTGGCTTTCTTTCCCCCTGCTGGGGGATTTACAATATGGACATATTCTAGCCATTAGACAACATATAGCAAAATTTTGCAAATACAGATACTGAAAGAGATCTGCAATTTGGGTGACAAAGGTCACATAAGAAGTGCTTTCAGTTTGAGGCCATGACAAGTTAGAGTAGACATCAATGTTTTAGTGACACTCTGTGGGTGTCAGATAAATACAAAGAAAAATAGCATGCTGCCCCTGCCAAGCTGTCCTTCAGTGTGACAGGTCATAACTGTCATAAACAGCATGTATTCCAGGATGGAAGGGTCATCAGTTACTATGAAGCACCAATAGTCCTTAAAAATAAATCATGTGAGGCATTTCAACCACTAGTTCAAAACTAATATTGTCACAGAAACTTTTCAACAGTACACAAAAGCTCTATCACCACAGTGATAATTACTTCAGAGATTGCAGTACTTTAATCAGAAACAGTTTGAGGGAAGAAAGCTGCAGTTGACCTACAAACTTCAGAAGTAGTGTTTTCACAGTAGTACCAGAAAGTTACAGGTAGTTTTCCTTTACTCAGAGAGGACACAGGGAATCGCAAATTAGTTTTCTTATTATTTTGCATCTTGTAGCAAGTTTTTACATGATGTGACCAATAGAGTTTATAGTAGACTGTTGATGCAGTGAATCAATCCTTTCAGCTGTGCAGAACCAGACCTTAATTTTGCTGAAAAATCTACATTCAAAATACACTCCACCAGTTGCACTCAAATTCACCTATTTCTGGAGAGATGGAGTACAGTTACTCACTTCTGTCAACAGAAACCAGAAGATTTAAGTCACAGTAGACAGCTCTCACTTAATGAAACACCTTCTGGGAAAGTCCTTGATCTTTTTCTCTGGAGTTTTGTTAGCAGCTACTATAGTCCAAATAAGCCACTTAACACATGAGGAAACGTACCCTGATATGTCTGTAGAAACTGTGCTACACATGCTAAGAAACACACCATGACTAGAAGGCTCTTCTCATAAGACATTGGAACCTGATTCTGGCAAGCAGTCTGTTCATGGCTATTTGCTCTTTGAGCCAAGCGGAATGCACAACTCACATTGAATAGTTTTTAGGAGATACTCCCAAAAGAGTGGCGAAGGTACAGAACGAATTTAGCAAGTCACTCTCATGTGCCATAGACAGCAGTCATACAATGTTAAAACAAAGGCTCAACTAGGCACCGAGTGACTTACCTGTTCTTGATGCATTATTTATCTAGACATTCTTATTTAAGAAAGATTGCTCTGCCCCTATTTCAAAACTGCACTGTAACAAGTTCATCCTAACAACTCAGTCTTAATTTCCAAAACTCAAAATAATCTCCCTGCCTTTCACCAATATGAAGTTCTTATTTAAACCAAGAACTATCTTCCTTTTTGACACTGTCTTCAGTGTACTGCATAAAAAGCAAGTGTAAATGCTTCAGCAAAATCCTGTTCTTGAGAACCTAAATTCATTGTGCTATCAGAAGCCTTCCTTACTCTACTGAACTACCTCACACCCTTTCTTATTCACATTTTCAGTAATCTTTTTTCACATTGTATATATGGATGTCTCTATTAGCTTTTACCAGCCCCCCTCCTCCCCCCCCTTCCAGCTTGGGTCATAATCCTATAGCATATATGCTTTTGAAAGGCATATAATAGACATTATAATATCAAGTACAGGTTTTCCTCAGCAGATTTTTATGACCCCTTTAGCTATTCGTGTAATTTGATTCCAAGGCTATTCAGTGACACATGCTTTTTTGTAATTTAGAGTTCATGAGTTTCTATGTCATTCAGTGGCAAGTAATTTCAGAAGTCAAAGAGCCATCATGGAAAACTGTAAAACCAGCTTGTCATAATTAATTTCTTCAGCAGGTAGACAGACCCTAAAAGTCCAACCATTCGTGGGTTGCCAATCTTTCACATTTTCACTGAGAAAAAACATTCTAGACTAAAAGTTTAAATCCAATGACTGTGTGGATTAAAGGTAACCAATGCAAAAAGAGGACTCTACTTTAGATTTCAGACACTACTTAAAATATTATGTATTGACAGCTTCAGTATCAGACACAATACCGTCACTGCATTTTACTTAAAGCGCAAAATTAAATACACACCAAAAAAACAGTTTGCAGAATTAGGAACAATTCACCCACGACAACTAATTATTCTTTCAGGAGTCAGACCTTGAGGCAAGAGAAAGCTATCAAGTGTAAAGACAAACATGTTCCTCCAGCTGTTTGCCATACTTATTGGACAAAATAAACTTGATACGCTAGAGGCTATAATTAATCTTTACTAAGTGAACACCCCTCTTACGATGACTTGCCTACTGAGCTGTCTAATGACACTTAAGGCTTTGATACGTAAATAAATTAGTTCATTATGGTCAGACTTTCCTTCTTTTTCTTAAAAGAGATCAGATTTCTTTATGTAGCATGCCTTACTCAGTCATCACCAGCTACAATACTTGGACCCTGAAGTTGACAAAAGGACATTCCATTTCAAAGCTCGACTTGAATTTCTGCATTATTATCAATAATTTATTTTCTGTTTAAAAAAAAAGGTTGGGAATCTTTACTGACAAAAGGTTGGTTTTAAAATTAATTATGCTGGAAAGTGACAATATTATTTGCCTTTCTGTTGCTAGATCTCATGGCAAGGCTTATGTCTCACAATAATGTGCACAAAATTAAAGTTGCAGTGCCCTCTTGTGTGCAGTAAAATATCATTTTTGCAGAAGTAGTTTTAGCAGCGATATCATGAGGGTTGGGCAGCATTTGTGCTACAAACTGCCTTTTCTCAAGTAAAAGTGTGGCACTTTATATACACGCACCCCCCTTCCATCCAACTGTTCTGAAACAGATAAAGACGCTCGTATAGAAAAAATGAAAGAATATTTAAATTCCACTGGACTCAGTAAAAAGGAAAATAGACTAATTTCTTTATTCCTAACTTCCAAATAGGAGAAACCAAAAAACATTTTCTTTGGCGCCATAATCATGGATCACAATCTTCTTTTATTGCATGCTAATGAAAAAAAAACACAAAACCACATGCATGCACACACGCTGTCAAGAAGCCTTCCTACAATTTAGGCATTAAACAACTAGACTGACAACGACTGGAGGAAGGGGTAACTATTGGTGAAAGTTTAAAAAAATTTAAAAAAAGGAAGGAAAACAGTTTGTAGTAGGGATCGCAAAAGTAATAAAGCAGTTGAACAATCAAACCCAGTACAGCCAAAATGCAACCCTTATTCCTAGATGGCCATGGGGAACAATTAGAAGATGGTGATAAAAGTCCGTACAGGCAATGCATGGCTAGTTTGACAGAAAAATATTTAAGAGTTCAGTTTTAGTGAACTACAGTTAGAAGTTAGCTAAAAGTTAGCAGTTTAGCTCTCAGTCATCCCTAGGTCACTTTTTCCAGATATTTACAAATATCTGAAAATTTACTAAAGTTTTATGGCACCAATAGAAAACTAAACAAGTGACACAGAAGGAACATGAACAGTACCATACAATTGATTCTGTTGCCTAGGAAATACATGTTAGAATTAACTTTCTGAAAAGTGACAGTATGTTATCTGCCAATAAATATTTTACTAAAAGACTCCAATTCCTCGTTTCCCTTGCAGAGAACTGGTTTATTGTATGCAGTAATAATCAACCATTGAACAAAGACAATCACCAGTAGGCTAAGCTGCACATTACTGTTTCTGTGATGTTTCCACAAGTAATATTTAAAAAGGTCCTTAAGTTTAATTTTGCCATATTCTTGCACTTCGTGACTGGTAAAGAAGTTTCACAGAAGTGAAGATTAACATAAGAAATGCATGCCAGAATAAGTCTTTAAAAGTTCATCTTACCACATTAACTAATCACTTGTAAGCATATGTTAAATATTTGACTTTAGCCCAGAGAGTCAAGGTCCAATTGAACTTCATTTGTTTAGGCCCAGGTCCAAAGAATTGTTTAAACTGAATTTAGGCACACTGGTCCAAATTGCTGCAAAACCCCAGTGAAACAAAGCCTCTCTCCTGTGACATTCTAAAACCACTGGCAGACAGCCACATCTCTGTTCTGCCTTCAGCTCCCTCTTGGACAGTTTCAGTACTGCCGATGAGCAGCACGGCTGCAGGCTGCTTGCGTGGCTCTTACGGTACTCAGACTTTACTAGGGATTGCCTAAATCACTTTAGCCAAATGACTGCTGAATCCCACGCAGTTTACCTCGAATCAGTCCTCAAGAGAAGATACTTTGGGGCACACAGAAACGTTACAGTCAGTACCCTACTGAAAATTGTACGGCAGGCGCAGCAGTCACACAGAGCCACTCTGGAGGCATACTATACAGACCAACAAGATTTCTGGTCTAGAGCAGATCCCAGTTGATTACTGCAGTGCATACATTTGAAGTGCTCAACTACACAGTTCACAGAATTCAGTAATATTACCAGTTACTCTATAATACCCTAGGAACTCACAAGACAACAATTTGGACAAGCTATATGGTACTTATGACGTTTACATAGTACCAAATTTATTTTACACAGGTCTTGCTCTGCAGATATTGCTTCTATATATATCAAGTTAAATACAAAGGGAAGATGCTTCTCTTTAAAAAATGCAATGCATGACTGCCACCAATAAAATTAAAATTATTTTTTAAAGTTAGACTAAAACTCATCTGCTCTTAGTCAAAGTTAACAATACAGCATTATGAAGAACACATCCCTGTTTTCAGGTTCATGATTACTTGGCTATTACCTCAGTGCAAGTTTGAGGTTTACTTACTGAAACCAACACTGACAAGAAATTGAATCAATGCTTCATAGCAAGTTCTGTCAAGCAACCAATGATAACCCACATTTCTCATCAGACAAAAAATTGACTAGTTGGGTTGGCATGTTACATTATTTAGATTTACAAAACAAATTTCTGAACATGTTCAAGATAGCACAGGAGATTTCTAAAGACATTCTAAGGACCTGGTACTAGAAAACAAGGTTCAGGAAAGCAAGCTCCTACCAGTCCTACAGGCTGTCTAGATCTCCGAGCGGCAGTCTGGTCATTAAGCATGTCAACCAGTCTTCCCCCATTTTTGTGTCACCTGCAAACGTCTGAGCCATTGACTGCTAACTCCTCTGAGCAATTAATAAATTTAAACAGAACTAGTCTCAGTATGGATCCCTGTGGTATTCTGTTACCAGCACTTGTATAGAGTGTTACACATGCTCCATGCCAAATCATCCAAGCAGTTTCCCACTCATCTAGTTATCAACCCATTCAGAGCATAAAGACCTAACTTGGACATATAAATACTGCAGGAGATGGTGTTAAAAGCTTTGCAAACATCTAGATAGGTGACATTGCTCTCCTGTCATCCACAAAGCTAGTAATTTCATCACAGAAAATACTCTGTATCCTGTAACATTAGCTCCTGCCTACCAGAATAAGGACATTTTTAGCTTTACTGACAGCTAAAAACTCAGCTTTAAAGGAAAATTAATTTAATGCTTCAGAGCAAAAATATAGCCGAGTAAAGACCACAAGAGGGCAGCAGAAGCTTTCCACACTTCGTAACAAGAAGTTTGGTCTTGTATGACTGGTTTTGAGCACCCATTCACTATGCTCAGTCATGCTCTGCTTTATCAAGTCACATCAGATAAATGAATGCCTCACACAAAATTAAGATACCAAACCCAAACTCTTCAAACACTTATCTGTAACAATAGGCCTCTCCTGAGGCAATACATGCATGCTGCACTATAGGAAACAAGTGAATTTCCAGGGTTTATTTCACTGGCTTAGTATGACATAAAGAGTAAAGGGGAATTAAGAGTAAAGCATAATATAACTCATATTAACCATTTGTTGCCTGTTCTGTGGCAGTTCACTCCATATACAGTCAGGAAACAAACAGCATTTTACACTAAAGCACTACATTAAAACTTACCATTTTGTGGTTTTACTTCATATACTGCTTACAATTGATGACACTATGCATACTAACGTGGACATCCACATCACATAAAACACTATTTCCAGCTGACTTTTCAGATGTGCCTAAGAGAACCCAGTACACAGTAACTCATGAATACTGGTATGATCTATGTTTTCAAACAAGTTTAAGGGCCACAACACTACTATCTGATTTTACAGCTAGTTTTGGACTGCAAAACAGTCCTGTAGCTAGAATCCTAATAAGTTTAGTAGAGCTACATAGGCAAGTCCCACAGACCTATTGATTTGATCAGTAAACTTATTTATAGCGCAACTGTTCTTGACTATAGTTTTGGTTTTGCTTCAGGAGGGTTCCTTCCCTACTACAGTCCCAGAATACAGTGGCTGACAAACTACTAACTTACTCTTACATGTTATTTTGTACGTTCAAATTATCTGAAGAGTTCCTAAACCTCCTTTTTAACCAATCTGAAGTGTTTCCCTATCTAGTATCCAGAATTAGATAAAGCTCCACACTGATACTGCCCTTTCTTCACACCCCTTACCAAACTTTTACCAGAGGCTTTGAATCTTTAACATTTATCTGGTTTTCCCATAGCATGTGCTTACCACTTTCACATGAGTAAGAGCACCAAAAATCTTCAACAGGGAGTAGAAGTTGCCATTAATCCTCTATCCATCTTTACAAAGACAACCCTGTGGCTACAGCTACTGAAATGTCCCTTCCAGTAGACAGTCTGGTCTCACAACACCTAAAACCAGCTCTTTGTATATCCTACTATCAAAGAAAAAAGCAAAGGAAAACAGCAGCAGAGAACAGAATGCAGTTCTAGCAGGAGAGTCATTCACTGTCAGGAACCAGACATCTCCAGAAAAGCTTTTGTACTGAACAACAAAAAGCACACTTCTACTTCAAATCCCTCACATAGTACCCCTCTCCCTTCTCCTCCTCCTCAGAGTTACTTAGTTCTTACTTAAAAATATCCTATAAGTTTTCCTAAAGTCAAGAAGTAGTTCTCAACTGTAGCAACCTTTAAATTCAGCCCAGGAACAATAAACACAAATAGTCAGTCCTACAGAAAACAAGTCCTAATAAAAATTATTTAACAATACAAAACTTCAAAGACAATACTACACACACTCTAAGCACAACGTTCAAAAAATCAAATAATGGCATATCCACTCAGTCTCTATAGATAGAAACAAATAGAAGAGAATTAAAGATAAAAACTTTTAGGAGAAATACATTTTTAAAAAGCTTTAACTACTGCACTCCCTTTCAGCGTCTTGCTTACTAGCACAACTCAAAATACCCACCCTATTATCAGATCATCTCAGCCACTTCCAGGCTGCCTCTGAACTTTAGAAACAATATAAAATCTGTAACATATTACTACTGTAGTAAAACCTCTTACCTGCTATTTCTACAACTATTGTTATCTTCCTTCTCTCTTAAAAACTCCTCCATGTTCACCCACTCTACAGAAAAGTACAGCAAGGCTTCAGTGTTGTCTTACTTAGCCCAATGAGAATCAGGTGGCCTTCAGTCCTGTGCTCCACCTGGTCATCAAAATCTCCAACTCTGGTCTTAAAGGGCTACTTACTTCCTAGCGCAAGTGCCTAGAAGAGGTCCTGTATCACCTTTCTTCTTTGAACGTGGTCTTTACTAACTACATTTTAAAACCCAATTCACAAATCTCCTAAGTCTCAACACCCACACTCACAAACTGGCCTCAGCCTATCAAGATAGGAACTTCTGTTCTCTCAAGAAATAATGCAGTAAACCCTTGCCAAAACCTAAAATTGGTTACTGCCAGCAATCCCCTAAAAAAACATGCTTTTTAAATGTAATGAAAATATGGTTTAGTAAAAAAATACTTTTTCAGTAATTTCAGATTTAAAATGTTTTCCTTCCACACTGCTTACTCCATAACAGACTTCATTTTAGTAGTATCATTGTGGTTTTAATCAATTAACAGTGTACTTGTGGCTGCTGTCATTGCGGCAAACAATCAAACTACAGATGTAGGTGTTTAACAGCAATGGAAGCAGTTTTAGAAATCAGCATTTTGATACCCTAACTGCAGGTTTACTCAATTTACATCAATAGTTTCCAGCTGCCAGGGAAATATTTAGGACATATCATCCTGAGAGTAAAACTTTCTAGCTGCCAAGAAATTTCCATCTTACAAAGTAGATTACTTGCAAATTTAATTAGCAATCAGATTTTTATTTGTAGTTGTTTATCACAATATGAAAAGTTTATACTCAGAATTCCAGCTTCTCTTTCTGATCCATACCCTTGGACGCAATTGCTCTCACACACAGAGTCAAAAGAATTAAATTTTGTCCTAATCTAAAAAGATTTATAACCATATCCTGGTTTACATGTGCCTCTGCAAGGCCATGAGAGAAACCATCTGCTTCCATGTACTTACTTTGCATATGCAGTGTTTCACATCTGCAGGTGTACAGCATAGCTGCTCCTTGCAGGAGTTGCAGTGTGTAACCCAGATCTCACAAATCTGCAAACTGCCAGCCAACAGCACAACAAAACGAGCAGAGCTCCCCAATTTGAACTGTACGGGAGCCTATGGCTTTGACTATATTCAGAGGTAAAATGACGTGAGCTTACCCTCACCTCGCAGACTTGTTAATGGCTCCAAAAGTCATCCAGAGAAAGTGTTTTCTGCCCTGTCCATGCTGCAGGTTGCGGAAGCAATACACCAAGCAGAAAAATACCTCAGCAATGGCCCGGTTTGCATGGCACTGTAAGTCTTCACCTGCACGACAGATTCCTACCAGGCTTTTAGAGCGTGTCTACAAAGCCATATGAAGAGTTGCTCTAATAGCAGCAATCTGTGCAGACAGCTGCTCTTTGCTTTCCCAAGTCACACAGAGCAGCTACTGAGAAGGATCAAAGCAGTCACTGTGGCAACAGTGGAATCTCAGCAGCTGATTCAGTTGCATGTGAACTTCATTCCAGCCCTGACCTCAATACCCCTGCAGCAACTTCCATGGATAATCAAAGTACAGGAAACCAGGCAAGTGCAACAACCGATTTCCTCTGCTGTTGTTTCTTGGAAAATTTTATCCCACACTCACAGAAGGATAAAGGATGAGTGTCCTTGTTTTGAGTACACAGGACTTCTCACTCTACAGACTACAATGTGTTACAAGGGCCACACATGATCCTAAGGCAGAATAAATTGCTATAGTACTGTGGGAGTCAAGAACAGAAAAAATGCATGTGTTCTAACTCTGTTGTACATGGGACAGAGTACAAGAAGAAAGACATTTATGGAAAATAAGGAGGCGAGGGACAGAGTATTCTACCACTCTTACCAAACCGAACGTGTTCCAAGAGTCATCTGTATGCTATGACGGATCAAGGCGATATAATCCCATTGTGAAGTAGTGGTGCTGAGCAAACAAAGATCTCATAAAATGCATAAAACCTGCTAAAATTACAATTGTCTGAAACAATAGTAGAATTTCAGGGTGATGATATAAAGTGGCAGAAGTTTAAAACTGCTAAAATTATGATTGTTCGAAACAATAGGATTTCAGGGTGATGATACAGAGTGGCAGAAGTTTTGATGGAAAGAAAATTTAACACTGCACAAAAGTGAGCTCCAAAACTTATGAGATATTGCCATGTTTAAGAAAATGAAGCCCAAAACAAAAATCACCATTTAATTCTGTAGATTTAAGCAACCTGGGTTCTTTCATAAATTCTAAGAGGATCCATCTAGACATTAAGTGCTTGTGAGATTCAATGTCCTTTTGAGCAACAGAATAAGCAGTGGCATGATCCTATTTTCAGTCATTCATGTGATTTATCTTTCTAAGCCTGTGCTCTCAACTTATGACATTACCATTTGCACTATCTACAGCTGAGAGCCCTTCACAATGTTACTACAGTGTTGATAGCTTTATTAAGGAAGTACTACAATTGGCTGGCTAATTCTAATAAAAGGGTGAGGGCTACCTTTTTTCCCCCCATAAAAGTACTATTCTCTCTACGGAGGTTAGAAGAGCAGAGACAATGTGTTTTCTTTTATAAAGCCCCTAGGATTTAAAAAAAAAAAAAAAATCAGGTATGTTCACTTTTTGAAGTTGTTTACAATTGTCAGTGAGAAAAAGGAAAATTAGAAAGAAAGAAAGAAAACATACAGGGCTGACTAAATAGAAGAAAATTAGTACAGAAACTTTAGAATAGCTGTTAACAGTAGTCTTCCTGAACAGTCTGAGAGCAAGATTAAAGTTTTAGCCATGAAGGAATTAAGCGGTAGGGAGGAAGACAAAGGTACTGTAAAGCTAAAACATTCAAGTAGCCTGCTGAAAGGCTTGTCATCTGAACTAATGCTGAAGAAGGACCTACCTTATGCTTGCATCTACAGAAGCCCAGTTGAGCTATTTAGAAATCCCGAAATTGATTAATTTATTACAATACACAAGATACACAATAATATACAATAAAGGATACACAAGAAGTCTGATATTGGGCATAACTCTTATCTTAAATGGTATCCTAAATATAGAAGCAACAGGTTGGCGAGAACTGGCAGTACATCCCTAGTGCCCTCTTGGCAAACTACAGAAGGAAGACTTAGGATGAGGTTTTTCATTACCCGTGTGCATATAGTCCTCCCAGGCACAATATCCAAGTGTAGGTAAGTCTGATCAGGAATTATCTTGTATTCCTGGAATTCTTAATTGAGTCGTTAGGCCAACTCAGCAAGAGTTATGCAAGTGCTCCCCTAAAAAGCTTTTTCTATTTATGTGCCACTATAGATAAAACGGCAAGCGAGCCCCTTCAAGTGATTCTCCTGTCAACCGTGCTAGAAACCCGCTCCTCCAGCTTTTTGCTCCGGTCTCCTGCTACGGCGAGATGAGCCCTGTAACATCTTTGTAGCTCAAGACTCTTTTAAAGCTGCTTCAAATAACACGAGTGTAAAGTGTTTTGTCAACTGCCACTTCTAAATTTTGATCTTGAAATCAATACTTGGCATTTAACGCGACTAAAAAAAGTATTATGTAAAAAAGGGAGAGGTGTATCGTTAACTTCGTAGGAATGTATTTACGGTGTTAATGTATTCAAGCGATCCATTTGAAAATGGTTTTGTATAGTGCGCCTGAGGCTGCGCTCGCGCCGTCTGGTGTCCACCTTTACCGCTGAAAGGCGGGAATTCTCCTCGCTCTCCCTGCTAGCGCTTGGGCTCCAATGCAGCGTCTGCCGACGCCAGTAGCTCAAATTAACCGAATTCCTGGTCGCGCAGGCTCTCCCTGGGGAGAGGGAGAGAGCGCGGGCTAACTAACAAGCTACATCTCGAGCGGGGTTGTTAAATGAACAGTCATTTCAATGAAGTGCACGAACGCGCGGAGGCGGGGTCCCGCTCCCCTGAGGTAACGCCGCGCGCGGCAGGGATCCCGGCGCTGCCCCGAGGCGCGGGGCCGCCCGCCGCGCTCCTCAGGAGGAACCCGCCGAGCGCGGCTGCGTAAGCGCCCGGCGGAACCGTGCCGGGGCTGCCGGGTTCCCTTTCCCAGGGAGAAATCCCCGCGGCGGGCACCGCTCCAGTCAGCGCCGCCGCCGCCGCCGCCTCTCCTCAGCGGGGGCGCCGCCGGCAGCGGGGCCTGCCCAGCATCCCGGGCCTGGCCTCCGCCGGAGCCTCCAGAGTAAACGCGCCCGGGATTGGCTTCTGCCAGCCGAGGGGGCCATATTGGATCACCTCACCCC
>VZSZ01009357.1:136431-217871 GCA_013398815.1 Ibidorhyncha struthersii | reverse complement strand
GGTCCCTTCCAACCCTGACTATTCTGTGATTCTGTGTTTCTTAACTAAAAGGTAATTTGAGGTCTGGATCAAGAGCTGCTAAACTAAACAACCCTGGTAGTGACTGAGGTGCCTGCTAGTACTGTTATGTTGGTATTTTGGCTAAGCTGATCTGATTACTTATGATCCTTTAAGAAATCTAGACTGTTCATTAGCTCTAGAAGGTTCTGTTTAGATCAGTTTCCTCTCCTTTTCTGTGATTGGAAGTCAGGCAGTCTTTGTGTTTTGGTTGCTCATTCTTAGATTTCTCGAGGGCCTCATTCATGTCAATCAGAGAGACTCCGTCCTCCTTGGACCGCAAAATTGCTTTTATTAGGCTGTATATGGCACTCATTCAGACGTGTAGGAACCAGTTCTCTTATACTACTTGTCTCTGAAAACTGATATTTTAGTGCCTATATTTTCAGTCTGACAATTAGGAGTAATCCGTGCCCTCGTGTGAATTCATTCCCAAAACCGCATTCCATAAGGACAAGCTGAAACTTGGACCCCATACAGTGGTTTTGCCTGTACTTCTTCCTCTTAGCTAAAGCAAGCAATCCATTGTCTAATTTTCTTTCTTAGGCTTCGCTTTAACCAAAGCTAAGTTGAACTCTGCACCCTCTGTGAGAATACTGTTGTTTTACCTGGGAACATCAACATCTTTCAGAAGCTCTTCTAGGCAATGTCGGGTTGCCCAAAGATTATCTATATTGGTGCCCACCTGCATTAATATGTATGTGATTTTCCTTACTACAGAATGCAAATCATACAGTCTATGAAAACATTAGAAATGGAAACAGAGTATCTAGAGATAATTGTTTGAAGCAAGAAAAATTACTTACTGAGCAGGAATCAGCAATAACCAAAATTACTCCCCCCAAAAATCGAGGCATCTGAGATGTTTTTATTGCCTACGCTTATTCTGTAACTTCCCATCTTTTCTTACTACTGCAGAACATAAGTGCCCAGTTTTGTATTGGAGCATAGGAATGATTTCTGTCTTGCCAACAATATCTTTTCAGGTGACTGATATCTTGGTTGTCACCACACATTGAGCTGTAGAGAATTGAGTGAATACTCCAAAAATTCTTTCCTGAGTTGTAACTGCCAATTCTAAGCTCAGCATCATGTATTTTTTGCGTCTGTGCATTAATTTGTATTTATCTATTTTGAAGCTGTTTTGCCTGTGTTACCCACTTGGTTTTGTCTGATTCTTCTGGAATTCCTTACCATGTAGAGTGACTTCTGTGTTCTTTGTATTGAAAGAATCTGACAGTTGGTCCTGTCTGTGCATTTTTAAACCCTTGGGCTGATGTGGTGAGAAAGGAGAGAGAGGGTGCTTGAGTGACCTGTAATGCAGGCATCGCTCAGAAGGACACTTACTCTCAAAGCTGATTTTTGCATGGGAGTGCACGTGCACCGAAAGCAGAATGCAGCTCATGCAGGAGGGTAAGCAAAAACATGCTTTTATTTTCTTTAACTGATTTTTTTTTTTTCCCCCACACCTTGAGATTTAGACATAGAGTTGATGTTGTCTGTATGATGCAGTTCTAATTTAAGGGCGAGACAATAATTGAGTTCCATCGAGTGTCGCTCAGTGCATCAAAACCTGTGTTTCTTAAGTCTCATCCTCAGGTGCTTCCTGCCAAAGATTGTCGTAGAGTATTATACTTGTGGAAGAGATTTGAAATGTTGGAGTAATCAGGAAGTCTCACTGGGAAGCTTTTTTTCTCTTCACTTTGTATCTTAAGATACAAGAAGGGTGAAAATGTCAGACTCAGCTGATTTCCTTGGCAAATATACCCTATTGCAGCCGAAGGGAAAGGTGGGATGGCATAAACAGTGTTTTGGCATGAGGTCAGAAAGTTACATTGGTTGAGTGTGATTGAGCATGAGATGTGTTCTCTCACATACGTCTTTCTAGTTTCCCTTTTACATGAACTAAGGTAGGTTTCAATTGTTAGTGAATGCAGAAGGGAAAAGGAAGGGACAATGTTATGTCATCTTGCCTCTTTAAAAGTGTTGTTGGGGAGCTCTGGCAAGAGAGCGTTTTGTTTGGAGATAAATGGAAATCACTTTATACCTCAGTGTGTGGTTTTTGTTTTGTTTTTAACTGTGAAGATTGATCTGTGCTTACAGCCCCACTGAGTAAGTGGGCAATTCGGTCTCCATCCAGTTCTAAGCTGAGTTGTAAATCTCATTTGCCATCTGGCAAAGCATGGCATGACTGGGCAGTTTCAGGGAGACATCCAGGTTTAGAACAGTGGAAAAGCAAAGAGGTTTGGTAGTTTGGAATGAAAACAACTGTCAGGAACACACGACTGAATGAGAGGCATGGGTTTAGGCTGAAATGTATTTGTAGAGGCCTAGAACTGCTGTAATAACAGTATCTGAGCACACATTTATGTAGTAATTTAATTCTGTTGTCATAACAGGTACATAAATGTTTAAGCATCAGTTTTTTAACAATTTCTTCTGAAGTTGCTGCAAGATCAGTATTGAGAGAAGCTCTCTGCAAAGCGTTTGGATTTATCAATGCCAAGTGCTGACAGTATTTGACAATTTTTGCCCTTGGTATATGATGTATGTCAAAAATATTATGTACAACTCGCTCTCACTGGATGGTTGTTGCAGTAAATCCATGCCCAATTGATGGGTACAGAATTGGAAAAAGGAGGTCAGTGGGTTGTCCGCTCTCACATGTGGGATGTTGCAGGGGTGGAGCTGAATCTTCAGACTGTCGCTCCTGCTGCTGGTCTTCCCGCATCTCACTCGGCTACCGTGTAAAGGCCACTCCTGAGTCTGCAGTCACTAGCCTTGAGGGTAGTTAGTCCAGATTCCTCAGGACATTTCCTGTCTTTCCTGGAACAAAAGTAAGAGAAAGTCAGAGACGACTTCATCTTTCGCTGAGGGCATGCAGATAGAATTTGTCTATTTGTTCCTTGGTCCTTTTTGACTCAGTCTGTCTTCCAAAGGCAGGTGTTAAGATGGATTGTCTGTTGTGTGCCTTTGCAGCCTAACAGAGGAGGCTCATCTAGGAAATGTTACTTGTCTTTCACTACTAAAATGGGCACGAGTGAACTCATGGTAACTTTGTCCAGAATTATTTGCTTAAAGTATTAACATTAATATGATCTATGAAAGAACAACAAAGACTACCTTCAATTTGTACGTAAGGCTTGCTAATTTGCAACATTAGTTTTGCTGGTTAGTGGTGTGTTTTTTTCCCCTCCTTAATTAGAAATTTTAATTAAAGCATGCTGTGTATTAAGATGTTAAAGCTTTGACTGGCAGTTCGGAATTGCAGAAGGATCAGCTGTCTCTGTAGGGCTGTAGCACAACAGGGATTAGCTCGCACCCTTCTGCCTGCAGGTATATTTTGCTGCTTGAGTCGGATCATCACAAAACGTTCTTCACGGTGGCATTCCTCTCTCTCATCGGACCTTGTCTGTTCCAAGGGCCTGAGTTTCGGGGAGATCTGCAGATTCACTGATTGTACATAGGGTGAAAAGACAAAGTCTCAAAACCGAATGACAAATAGGTGAATTGTTGGAGTATTTCACCATGGCGTTGGATCAGCCTTGCCCCTTTGCTTACTCTGGTTGTGATGCTGCCAGCGCAGGGAGGATTCCCTGTCTTTGGAGGTCAGTTACTACGTTGGCGCTTCCTGCAGCTCCCGTGTTCAGTCCTTCATAATAATATAGAAGAGAGCTGTCTCTGAAGAGTTTTCACCATCTTTGATCTGCTGATGTCAGCTCTGTAACGCACCATGCATAGCATGCTGCTGGGCGTGAGGGGCCTCGAAGGCTGATGTGTGGTGTTCGAGCTCCCTTACCTCATTTTTCTTCTCTCCTGCTTTAAGGCAGATTCATGGGAAGATAGGGAGAGATTCTGAAACATTAGCATTTGATGTTTCCAGCATCACGCTCTTGGAAAGTACAAAAAACTTCTGCCATGCATAATTATGGAATAACCTATTTGTAAGGGAACTGTTTCCCCAGACTCCTCACACTTGTTGGATATCTTGTGTCCTTTGAGCCTGAAGATGCGTATTTTTGTTCTGTCTAGTGTAAGTGTGGGTTTTCCAGACAAATACCCAATCATTTAAAAAATTGCTGAAATGCATTTTCCAGGATATCGTGTGGCACTTTAACCCACAAGCTAATTATGAAACTGCAATTTTAATTTGCTATTTTTGGTTGATTTCATGTTCTGCTGGAACAGATCATGATTTCCCTTCCTTTTTGCTGTTGGTTTGTTTACCTTTGTCAGATGTCATCTGTCTTTGGAAGTGCGAATCTTTGCAACCTCTGTTGGTATAGAAAACTATCCGTGCTTCTAATGAATGGTTTTATTAAATCAATATGGCCTTCAAAATGAAGATTGATCAGTGGCATTTTAATAATTTTGGTAATATTTGTCCCTTTTCTTAAGCGCCTATCCCCCAGAGCCCTGCTCTGCAGGGTCCCTGTTCTGTTGAGCTGTGCACAGTGACGCCCAAATCTTTTTTTATCTTGGATGCTTCTGTTAATGTATCAGCATAATTCACTTTATGAATTCTTTGTGGTTACCTTTCAATTGTCAATACTCAATTTCAGCCCAGTGTTGGTGATACTTAAGTTCTTCCTCTTCCTGCCAGCTAAATTATCTTCGGGCTGTTTGCAAATCTCACCCAGTTACAGCTCTTCCATTTCTGGAAGGTCATTAAAGTTAAGCAACACCGAGGTTCACGTGGAGCTTTTTAGCACTCTTAATCTTTCATTTGGTTAAAGCCAGACTCTTATTTTGTTTCTGTCCTTTTCTTTCTTTGCCTTTTTTTTTTTTTTTTCCAGAAGGTCTTTGGTAAGCCCAATGATTTATGAATATGTGTAGGTAATTCCAGTATAGTGGAGATGCCCAATTTTCCTTTGCTTTTTTGGTGCTTAGTGAATCACATTTATCTGGATGATTAGCCAGCCTGGTTTTGATCATTGCTTTATGGTTTTACCTGGCACTGAAGTAAGCACACACTGCTCTGTAAATCCTGGGAGAATTTTTAACTTCTGTTTTAAAGAAAGTGGTAACATTAGTAATTGACTGCAGTTAAGGCATGTATTCCTGTTAGTGTGGGAATCATTTAATAACGCTGTCAATAATGCAGTGAAGCATTTTAACAGTCGTCTCCTGCTGATTGTCCTCTTAGTGGACTAGGCTTTTTTTATGCCAATCCATAGGGGCAAGTAAGGGTAACGTGGCTACTTAAAAAAAAAATAAAAAAATAGTCTAAGTAAATAAAAGGCAAAGCTAAAGAAGAGAGTCTTAATGTAGTTCAGAAGCACGTTCCCATCATGAGGTGGGTTTTTTTTTTGCCATACAGTAGTAGAATAACCTGAATCAACAGTTGATAATTACTCAATGTTATTGAGCTTCTCCCCTTTTTGCTGAGCAGTTTTAGTCCAAAGTTGGTCACAAAATTGACTTGGGCATCAACACAAGTTCTGTGTTCTTCACCTGACCGTGAAAGCAGCTTCTGTTTTAAATTGGTAAAACTGAAGTTTTCGTTGTTCATCTGAACTTTAGGCTAGCACTGTCAGAAAGCACTGTGAAATGTTTTTGCTGGAAGGACTTTTGCTGGTACCATACGTCCGGAGCCAGGCAACCCTTGAGGAGTGGCTGAGGAAACCCAGCGTTACCATTCTGCACTAGGCTACTCCTGGCTTCTGCCCGTGCAGTGACATCCCAGGCCAGCATTTCAGTGCCTTAAAAAAGGAACATCAGGAGAGGCTTTGCAACAAGTCGAAAATGAGAGTGATGTAGAAAATATGCCATGATTGAAGAAAGGTGGATTTAATTAAACGTTTATGGCTGGGATGCTGTGGTGTAAACAGCCTGTGGCTCCTGGCTTGCAAATTAGGTGTCTTTCTCTTTGTGGCTAATCTAGCTATTTGTGCTTGTGGTACCAGAGTTTCTGTCACTTGGAGCTCAAAATACTGAATGCAGGTAAGTGACTGTGCACTGTATGAGGCAGGAGAATCTCTTCACTTAAACCACAGGTGCGCAGCCCTTGTTGGAGGGATCGCCAGACACAGCACAATGAGTTACAGTGCAGCAGTGCCACATCCATTCCAGCTTGTGGCATTTGTGTGTTAAGAGGAGGAGCTCTGTTACACGCATGATTTGGAGGACCATATGGTAATGTCTCATTCTAAGCAGGACTAGGGAAGTGATTGTCCCCCTGTACTCAGCACTGGTGAGGCCCCACCTCAAACACTGTGTTCAGTGTTGGGTCCCTCACTCGAAGACAGACATTGAGGTGCTGGAGCGTGTCCAGAGAAGGGCAACAAAGCTGGTGAGGGGTCTGGAGCACAAGTATTATGAGGAGTGGCGGAGGGAACTGGGGGTGTTCAGTCTGGAGAAAAGCAGGCTGAGGGGAGACCTTACCAGTCTCTAAAACTACCTGAAAGGGAGGGTATAGCGAGGTGGGAGTCGATCTCTTCTGCCAAGTAATGAGCAATAGGACAAGAGGAAATGGTCTCAAGTTGTGCCAGGGGAGGTTTAAGATGGATATTAGGAAAAATTTCTTCACCGAAAGTGTTGTCGAGCATTGGAACAGGCTGCCCAGGGAAGTGGTTGAATCGTCATCCCTGGAGGTATTTGAAAGACAGGTAGATGTGGTGCTGAGGGACATGGTTTAGTGGTGGTTTTGGCAGTGTTAGGTTAGTGGTTGGACTCAATATTAAAAATCCCTTTCAACCTTGATGATTCTAAGATTGCACCAGATTAGGTGGAAAGTAGCATCTGTTGAGCTTCCAGTCTGTTTCTGACATCTCCGTGTTTTTCCTTGGAATCCTGTGGCTTGCTTTGTCATATGAGCTTAGCAGCAATGTTCAAAAGAGAAGGAGTTGTTTTAAAACTTCTCAATGAGTCTTGGAGCCACTGTGTCCAGTTTAGGATCAATATGAAGGTATTAAGAAATCAAACCCTCTTTTGTCTTATCTGTTAGTAAGATCTCTTCTGAATCTTGTCATTGTTAAGCATCTCTTTGTGCCTTTTCAATAAGTTGTCATCTGTTAGATGTATGTAGAATTACAGGGGGTATCGCTTCTTGAAGGAAATCGTAAAGTCATCTTCTCCCTCTCCCTACCCAAAAGAAGGATCAGCTCTATGTATGTTGTTATTTTGGGGTTTTCAGTTAACTTGTTTTTAGAGTTTTTTGTCACTAGCTGTCACTGGACTTTACTATCACTAGGGTTGTTTGGGAGGGAGAGAGAACAGGTTCTTTTTCCGGGTATCTTGCCCTGCAACACAGAAGATTCAAGTAAGCCTATTTTTTTTTTTTTTTTTTTTTTTTTTAATCTCCACCCACTGTGGTACAGAGAACAGACCTATTCCTTTTCTCTTTGCAATGCTGTCTTGTGTACTTGAAGACTGATCACATCCATGCTCTTCTTTCCTCTGGACTAGATGTTCTCAGTTTGTACAGTCTCTCCCCTCGGGGGCTGTGTTTCCTCGATCTGAAGCAGTTTCTGTCTTCCTGAGTTTCTCCAAATAGTCAATGTCTTTCCTTAAGTGCGTTTCTCTCAACTCAGCAGTTTTCTAAGGCCTCGCGAGTACTGACTGAATAAAGTAGGATTTTAACTTTGGGTTTGTCTTGGACCATCTTCCTATCTATGCTTCCCCATCTGTGGATTTTGCAGAATCAGGAGTTTATTGCCTTAAGTTCAGTGTGTGAGCTCAGTATCACAGTGCCTCTCTCTATAGTTCTGTTATATGGGCTTGCATTTTCCATTCTGTTCTTAGACATTTCTACATCCCCCTCTTAGATAGCTTCCTGTTTTTTCAGACTACTTCCCCAGTTTGCTGGGATTACTTAAATTCCAGTCCTTTCCTCCAGCATACTCATTCCCACCTGATATATCCAGTCATGAAGATCATTAATGAAAATATTGAATAGGATTAGCTCAAGGACAGACCTCTGTGAGCCATACTTACTATATCCTCCCAAGCAGTGTGCCATTGATAACTATTCTCTTAATGTTCTCCAAACAGTGCCATGCCCAGCCTATAATGAGTCTCTCCAGGTGATTTTTCCCTGGCTTGCTTATGCGAATGTCTTGTGGAAAAACATCGAAAGTTTTTTCTAAACCAAGCTATGTACAGCTATATTCTAGGTCACATTTTCAGAGTTGTTTCATTCTGCTTTCATTTGGCTTCAGCTGCAAAACTGGACCTGCATGGAACCTGGCCACAAAGCATGTGTTTATTTTTGGTTTTTACTAGAATCCATTCTTCACAGAAAAGTCATTTTTTTAAAAAATGTGTGAGAAAGATCCTCAGGAATGCAGACTACTTTGGTGCAAAATATGCTGTAAGCAGGCGATGTGCAAGTTTTCCTGCTTCTGTAGGTGCATTTTAATCTTGACCTGCAAGACTGTACCTTGACAGCCTTGACTTTCTTACTAAAATATGCTATAGTCACAGCCCTAAAACAGAGCTGTCATCAAACACTCCAGTGCCAAGCATCCAAACCCGGACTGGGTCCAGTTTCAGCACAGCAGCCTTTCTCTCTTATGGCTTATGTCTAAATCACAGCACGTATGTCTTTTGGGGCTAAGAAGCAGCAAATTTTGCAGCTGAATTGAACAACAGTTTGGTGAGAAGGCTGAATCCTAAAAAGAGGCTGAGGAGACATTCAGGCTCATTTTCATGTATGAAATACGTGGGCATTTGAATTGCAGGTGAGTACTCTGGTTCATTTCAGTAACATGATGCTTTCAGGTGTGATTAAAATGTTTTTGTTAATATTTAAAAATCAAATAAGACATTTGCCGATAATTCCTTCTCCTTTCTTGACCTTGTAATAAGCACATAATAAATTCAACAGCTGATGTTGTGAGGAGCTATTGGATTTAAGCCCATCTGAACATGTAGATATTAGGACGCCTTCTGCACCTTTGTGTCTAACAAATAGGTCTTAGTTATTATGAAGTGCTGCACAACTTCACCTCTGTGCAGGGTGTTAGGCGAACAATCCCCAGCAGAAAACGTTTGCTATTGCCTAAGCCATGGGAAATGCTCTTACTCCATTAGCCTTGCTGCACTTGCTCGTTTTTTTTTCCCCCTACTAGCTCAAAAGAGGAGGGAAACATATCTTTGCACCCACGCAAGTAGGAATTAGCCCAACTGTATTTTACAGGTAAACTAACAAATAAGAGGAGAATCTGAGCGGCCCCCAGGGACCTGAATTTGTTTGCCGCTGGGCCGTTCTATCTGCAGCTGGCATCGGTGGAAACCTGAGTGCTCCATTAAAAGTCGACAGCCTCTGTTCACTGGGGCACGGGGCAAACAGAGCCAGCCTGTTCTGCAGACAGACTGACGGCCTTTATCTCCCCCCACCCAGCTTGTGGTGGGAAATGATGAGACTGTGAAACAAAGCTTGAAACTAGGACTGGGTACTTCTCCCTTGCAGCGGCCATACCAAGGAGGAGTTGCAACACAAGGTTTGCCTTTCAGGGGCCACGCGGGAAATAAACCTGAGTGCGCAACACATTAAGTGAGGACTGGGGGTCCTGGTGGGAATGGGGAATAACACATGGTGCTGGTGTGGGCCCCACAGAGCGACCTGGGGTGTGTGCATCTGAAAATCTTCATTCCAAAACCTTGGGGACTGCACAGGTAAGTTACCACTCTCAAAGAAAATGGGGACAATAATCTATTATAGTGTCCACCCTTTCAACTGTGCACGTGAATTAATGCCTTAAACAACAGCTTATTACCCTCTCACCCACCCCAAGGAGACTCAAATCTATGCTGTCCTTTAGCGTTATCTTGCAGTAAATGTGACTGCTAAAATGAAGCCGTGATGCTCTGGCTGCTCACAAAGCAGAAAGTAGGGGTATGTGTGTCTTTGTCACTGTGGTACAACAGGATTACATTGCACCTCAAATGTGGGGACAGGGACAATTCATGTGAAAATACATAGAATTAGATGTTTTTGGCTTTTTAAAAGACAACGTTTCAGCCAGGGGACAGTGTGCCACACAGGAAGGACATTGGGCTTTGATGGTATCAGAGTCTGAAGGGAAATGCACAATATTTACTCTGAATGCAAGGGAAGTGGTCTTTCCACTCTGAGTTTGCAGATATTTGGTGGGTAGATTCATCAGTTCTCCTATGCAAAAGAACATACCTTTACCCAATCCTTGCTGCTCCTCTGTACCCTTGTTCGACCTACTGTTTTCCATCAATACAGCTGTCTGGTACAGCCAGTGAGTTGCTGTTCTCACAGGCTTGAAGGCTTATGTTTGCTTACTAAATGCTGTTGTTTTGTTACTGGCTGTTTTCTTTTGGAGTCTGGGTATGTGACCTATTCAATAATAACACTGGAGTTTTGGGGTTGTTGGGGCTTTGTGCGTAATCCTGTTAGCCTTTTACGTTTTATAATGCTGCCTGAAATAACGTGTGTAAAGGGAGAGTTTCCCCTAACCAGCTGCCTTCTGTTCATCTTAATCTTTAGTCAGTGTGAGTGACCTTATGGTAACAATCAAGATAGTTTGTGCTCTAGAAGCTCGAACATAGAAACGAATGCTGCAAATATCCTTTTGCTCCTAGCTTTCCATCCTGTGCTGGGTACATAGATTGAACCATTCATTATTCTAATTACTTTTTGACGGTAAAGGTGGGTATCCCACGAATGTGATTTTCAGAAGCAGTAGCCTTAAACCTACTCTTAGAATAGTCAGAGTTTTATGGCCGACTTCAGTGGGATGGGCATGCCCAGAGCACGCAGCTGAGGGCCCAAACCAAGCCACTACCATATGGCATCATGCATGACCTTGGTGGTGTCCAGCACAGTTCTCCATTGCACCATGTGACTGTTCCCAGAACGAGGGCATTTTCCTCCGAATTACAAGGATTTAACCTCTCATTTGTAGGCTATACTTAGACGCTTGTACGATAGTCTCTAAGTCTCTCCTCACATCCACAGTGAACTCTGGCATCCCTGCACAGGAGGAAAAAGGAAGGGAAAAGGGAGAATGAAGCAGTACAAGGTCTTGCTAGAAGGGATTTATGGATGTGTTTTACTGGTGCGTATCACTTCATGCAGAAGTCTTGAAGATTTTAAAGTCTTTCCTGGCTAGTCTGAGATAGCAGTGGATGCTTAAAGTCTTGCCTTTTTTATAGCTGTTTCGCAAATCTGTGTTGAAGAGTCTAAGTGAAGGTTTGTGGTGAAGAGGGTGATAGGAATGGGGGGCAGCAAAACTATACAGGCATTTTTGGTTCATTTGTGATTAGCTTTTAAGCCCCTCTCCCTGCACCATATGTAGGTCGAAGCCTCCTGCTTGGCTTCACTGCTTCTGAGGCTTCAGAGGTGTTAAGAGTGGGGAAGAAGCCCGATGACGTGAACATCAGCAAGGATTTGTCAGTCCTGCAGTCCCCTTAGCAAGTCTCTCTGGCATGCATGTTGAATATTGTCTGCCACGGAAGTGGATGACGTGTCTTTTTAGTCTTAGTTTCAGCTACTTTGTGTCTGTCACTTTCAGACTCCAGAAGAATTGCCCTGGGTGCCTCGTGGTCTCAAGAGTGCCCATCTCTCAGCTTTTTGGGAGATGCCTTTGGTTTGCACTTATCTCTGCCTCCTTGTTTGTGAGCAATTCTTTTTCTCCTTTCCCTGTTTTTTCTGATCGTCTTCTGGTCAATAGGTTTTGTTCCTACAGCACCAAGAGCAGAATTAGAGGCGGAAGCAATGCAAAACTCAGATATGCCCCCATCTCTCTTCAATCTGTTTATCTTCCGCAGAGGCCTGATAGTGAATGACATTCATATAAACAGTGGGTAAAAGACCTGATGTGCATGGTTCAAACATCCTGTCATGATCTGGGCACGTGTACTCGATTGAAAAATAAACACCTAACACACATAAACATGTGATATGTTTTCCTGGTTAAAATTTTGTGTCCCCATGCTGTATTTTTTTTTAAGACCTGCAGCTTGTTCCTCCATTTTCCCACTATCTATAATATATAACCTGGTTTTAACTCTCCTTCGAGCTGCCAGCTGCAACTTGATTCCTGCTGTAGACAGGTTTACCTGAATGCAAGTTTGCGATGTACCAAACAGTACTTCAGGGAAATACTTAGATGCTTTTCTCTTTCTAGCAGTGACCCATTAAACTATTTTACACGTTTTAATTTAACCTTGTCTCTCCTGCTCAATACACTTGAGGGAAAGGACAGTGCTTCAGTCTAGAAAGCCGTGTGGGTAGGACCAGGCTATCATTTAAAATTCTGGAATCTCTATTCTTGCAAATTTTTCAGGACCCAACTGGACAAAGCCCTGAACAACCTGGTCTAAACTAACTTTGCTTTCAGTGGAGGTTGACGCTGGATGGTCTCCCAGTATCTTTTCCAGTCTAAGTGATTCTATGGACCTGTGTTAGGTTATGTGCAGCCATAGTTGAGATCAGGTGTTCTTATGCTGAAATTTCTGTAGCTTAATAGAAAAGCAGCAGCTATCGGTTTGTCCCCTGGGACCTCTCCCACTTTGGAGTTGATCTCTTACTCTGCCAGAGAGCAGCTGAAGTGTAAAAACCTTCACAACACATTGCATTTTTTTTTTTTTAGGGGTCTTTGGAAGCTGAGTCCCTGTGATGGAAATCCAACTATGGAACACTTGGGCTCTGGAAAAGAAAAAACTGGAAGTCCTTAGGAAAAGATGATATGGGCCTGAATAATAGGTGTGCGTGCACAGGAACAATATATTGGCCACTGATGTCAAAGGCCAAAAGCATGCTCCAGCATTGTCCTTGGATATCCTTTTCATTGCCAGCTTCTCTCTGGTATGCTCCTGCAGTAAGATTTTTTTTATTTTATTTTTTCACCTGAAGATCAGATGTTTTCAGGAACTGGGGCAAGACTAACAGATAAGTTGCACCTTCTGGATACCTCCTTTTCAGTAGTAAAACTCTTAGAGCCATAGTTCGGAGTAAATGTTGTTTGATTCCAGGTTCTGCCGGTGCTCAGTGCTGGACCGTCTTGAACATCTCTGGCTGTGGTAACCAGTGGATTCTCTGTGCTGGGCCTATGAAGATAAAACTGATCCAGCATGCATGGCTGGGAAGTCACTGACCGTATGTGGTGGTTTCACTGTGGTCATCATACCTCAGTGGAGGGACATGATAGAATGTGCCAGAGCTGTTTTTCCAGAAAGGAGAACTCCATTTCACAACAAGGGATACGCACTCACTCGTATTACTTAAGGAACAGGCCTTGTGGCAAAGACCTTCAAACTTTGTGCTTTCTCCTACATCTGGAAGTGCAGATGACAGGCCCAGTTCAGGATGTGCTGATGTTAGAGGACCAGGCTTTGAGCCTGCAGGTCCTTGCTGACAACCATCTTAAGCAGTAGAAAGGCTTGGAAAGGTCTCTGGTGTAGAGACTTAGATGTGCAGTTGACAGCTTTGTCCATGAGAAGTTTGTTTTGACTAGGAGCCGCATTGTGCGTGCTGTTCATCCCTAGCTGTCTCTTTGCCCTCCCGCTATCCTCAGCTCTTTCAGAGAACTTAGATTTATCACTCTTGGATCGTCTGCCTTGTTCTGGCTTTTAAAAATAAAAGCTTTTCAAAGGACCTTTGGAACAGGCTGTGTTATTTTTGGCTAGGGCGCTTAGTGACACTCATTGCAGAATTAAAACTTCTAATTAGAAGGCAAAAAAAAAAAGCAAGGGAAGGAAAACACACTGCTGCAAAATTAAGGTGGATATTTTAATTGCCCCAGAGGTATGGAATTCAGGTCCATTGCGGAGTTTGCTCTGCCCCAGAAGATCACTGTAGAAAATGATCCCTGCTTTCCATAAGTAATCTAGAACCTTTTAATTTTAAAACCTCAAACAAGCATCTCTGCCAAGACACTTGGATGCCGCCTCAGTTGATGCAATGTCCTAATAAGAACCATTTAAAAATTTACGCACATGATATGGAGAGAGGACTTAGATACCAGGAGAAAGTAGTAGTTAAGCATGGCAAGAGGAAAAGTTGTATTAAAAAGTAGATGCAATGGAAATAGAAATGCAGATGACCTATATGACCATGGATTTTTCAGGTGGTTCATTTCCCCTGTGCAAACTTCTTGAAAATTGCTTTGAGATCGTCTGTCGGCAGGCTCTGTGCTGTAGGGGAAGGAGGTATGTATTTGTAGAAATTCTTTATGGGTTGCTTCCCAGTTTGAGTGGGTACTGCTTGATGCTGCTCTCTTTTTTTTTTTTTTTTCTGTGGGTGCATGCTTGGCCCTGATCAAACCCTCAGGTCTTTCCATGGACCTTTCACCGGGGCGATGGTGGCATTCTCATGCTTGTTGGTGTTTGTGTCCACCAGAACCCCTGTGAGGTCCCAGTCATGCTCTCTGCAAAGCTGCTTTGAGAAGAGGGGGAAAAGAAACAGAGAAAAGGAGATGATTGACAGTAGCCCTTTAGATTTCTGTTGTTAATGCACCAGTAATAAGATAAGGCTTATCTTTAAATGTTCATGGAATCGAGACTTTGATGGAAACAGGCTTTTGGGTTAATATATTTTTGATAGATAAAGCAGAATGAAATGGAAAGACCAGAACAACATACAGTATATGGAGAAAGACATATTTTTCTTTTCAATCTCTCTTCTCGCATGCTGTCTGTGTGCAAGTGTTTGACATGCATATCTAAATGATGTGTTTGTAAACACACTCAGTGTGTGTGTTTTGGGGGGGATGCAGGGGCCTAAAAGGGGTGTCACTTCTGTAAGAGGCAGCTGAGATGAAATCTGCTGCTGCCTGCCAGCTGAGATGAAAAGTCTCGCCCTCTCTCCCTCTGCTTCTGTTCAAGTCCAGCTATTGTCAGGTGAGTTAATGTGAGCAGATATGAGGTTTGCAATATATAGCATAGATTTTTTTTTTTTTGCTTCCCCCTCCTCTGTCATGGAAAAGGAGTTGCGTGTCGGCCCTTTGGAGGAGTTTGGACAGCAAAGTTCTGGTGGTTGAGCTGCACAGGGGGAGTTTAGGATGTCATCGTCATTAATGCATTTCAGCTCAAGCCCATTGTATGATCTGTTTTGCATATTTGCACATTTGGATGAAATTATCTCGCAACCGTGCGTAGTACAGTGTCTGGGAACGCCATGCCAAAGGGATACAGTCTCCTTGCAGCGAAGAGCTGCAGCATCTGTGACTTGGATCACGGGCTGTTTAGTTGCTGGTTTTCCAGTTGTGTATGTAAATCGTGATTGTTGAATTTTATCTACCCTGCCTCCTCCCTCTCTTCTATACCCCTGCAAAGAGGAGTCATCTTTCCTTTCTTTTATCTCCCTGCCCATGAGCTCCTGTGCTGCAGCCCTAGCCGTCTGAGCTGTGCAAGTAGATACGACAGGGAGGCGGAGGAAGGAAGACGAAGCCTTGTCATGCTGCCATGCTACTAATCTAGGGAAGAAAGCAGAGGGGGAACTTCTAATAACGTGGTACAGCTCTGGGGTGACATGCAAAGGTCACTTTAGCCTCTGGGCGGGTAGGCAAGTTTGCCATTGTAGCTTTAGGGGAAGGCGTAAGAGAAAGCCCGGTGGATTTAGTGGGGGTGAGAGGTGAGGGAGGAGGTAAGGCGCTAAGAAAGGCAAGGAGAATTGAGCTGCGGATGGATGTGCGTGGATACGTGTCCATCCTGGTGAACACAGTACAGGCTGAGCCACAGAGGCAACAGCTGCTGTTCCAATCTCCCACACAACAATCTAACCCACTGTGATCAGTAATTTCCACCACAGAGAAAGAAGAGAAGCAAGTGGAAAGCTAGGTGTTGATCGGGCCCAAATCCACATAGTGTGGAAGACAAACGGGATCTGGTCCCGTGCTTAGAGAAACACGACCTCTTTGCAAGTGTCCAAGCTGTTTGGTTTTTTTTGTAACCCGCCTGGGCTCAGTGATCTCTCCCTCTCTCCATGCACTGGCGTTCCCCCAGCATCTTACCAGATCTTACAACACATTACTGTAAATTGCTGCTGGAGCATCGTGTTTAACTGCTGGTAAGCGTTGCCTGGCAAGTGAATGGCACCGCTGGGAGGGGAGGGAAGGGTGCCAGGGTGTTTGAAGAGAGACAAAAGGATTAGTGGGCCTGAAAAACTTGTAATTCAGATCAACCTGGGAGAGCAAGAGGCACAAACTTTCATTTGATTTCACCAGATCTTTAGTGTGGCTATGCCAAATTAGGGCTTTGATTTCTTTTACTGTAATAAGATCCCTTCAGCTTGGTTTGAGGTTTTGCTTGTTTTTTAAGGGGTTATAAAGTCAGCTCTGAAAATGAGACTCATGGGGCAAAAGCTTTGGTTCTTTTCAAAATTGGCGGCAGAAATCTGACTTGATGTCGCTAGAACTGGCATGAAAGCCAGACAAATAATTTTTCAAGGAGTAGTTTTTATGAAACAGACTGCAAATGTAGTAGAATACAAATTCCTCAGGTACTTAACATTTATGTTTATTTCGGCCTTTCACTGAACGTTAGGCTCTTGGCTCTGACTTCCTGAGCTTTCTTATCCCTGGTTGTGGTCACACTGGTGGTGTTTCTGCTCGTAGCTGGGTGAGTGTATCGGTGCTTGTGAGCACCCATCACAGGTGCCAAGATTTGCACCACCTTGAAATTAGCTTCTTGTGAACAATTTTCAATGGCAAAGCTCCGCCATTAAGAACCAAATGCATTTTAGAAACCTGTATGTGCATTAGTTAGAATGTATTTGTGTAACTCAGACCTCTATATTTAATTAACATAAAACAATGGTCTTGAATCTAAGAAGATATCTAGTTGCAATTAGTTCTTGTTTGCTAATTAATTACCAATGGATGATTAAAGACTTGTTTACTGAGGTTTAGCAGCTATCAAGACACACATCTAGTACTCAAGGGATTTACTATGCAGTGACTGGATTGTTGAATTAAATTCTTATTGGAGACCTTTAAACTGTGACCGAAGAGAGCTGCTCTGCAGCCAGAATTTCTTCTAACAGCTCGTCCGAGTCCTCCTGGGTCTGCTGTCATGGGATAGTGTCGCTCCTAAGCGGGGAGGTTACGTGGATCCTCCTGGCTCATTGGGCAAAGTAACTTGTTTCCTTCTGCAAACTAAAGGTAAGGGAAAACAGGATCCTCAGGTCTTGGCTGTGTTTTGGTAGAGCAGCTCTGCTCACATACGCTCCCAAATACTGTCTATCTATTCTGACAGTCGTATTTCATCTTTGTCTCTTTGCTGATGTTCGTCACGTGTCTTACTCCAAATGGACTGCCGTGAATGGAGTCTTTCTAGTGAGATTTGTTTGAAAGCTGTTTTTTTTTGCTTCTGCGTGGAGGTTTTTGGTTCTGCTTTTTTTTGACGATTTGCTGCGTGGTTTTGTTGAATTGTTTTAAGTCTATGAATTTGTTTGCAGATTTAGTCCCTGTGTTTATGGTCTCTTTGGTCACCAAAACCCGAGTTTTCTGCTCACCACTTGCTGAATGAGAACAAGATTTATGGTGGTAATCAGTGGCTTGTTTGGGTAACCAGCTTGAGGAGGCTCAAGAAAGGGGTACATTAGCTGCCTTCTCAGAGCCAAGCTCTTGAGGTGTCTGCAGATGTGCAACCAATGTTGCTCGCTGCTTTTGACAACTCTGCCCTGTGCATTGCGGATAAAACAACAGACAGGAAAGTTAAACACTGATATTCACATACAGAAGCTCTTGGTTTTACCAGTGAAGAGTTGTTTCCTACAGACTGGCATGAACAAAAGCTGTTTGTGCACGTGTTGGTGAATAATCAAGGGACAGAAACCTGGTTCGGGAGAGCAGCAGTTCAGAGTTTGAAGGGATGGTTTTAAAAGCTGTCTTTCAGGATCTTTCAGCCTCTGTCAAGGGCTGCTCTTCCTTTTGGTTTTTAGCCTGTAGGTCATGAAGTAGGAGACCAGGAAGGGTGCTGGGAGTTTCTACATGGAGAGAAGCCTGGTAGGATTTCATGGAATGATTTCATCCATTCTTTCATTTTCTCTTGTGCTTTCCTTATTTATAAGCCTGAGGTTTGGATTGCTTTTCTACCAGCCTCTCTCACTAAGCAGAGCTGGCAGGGAAGAAAAAAAAAAAGTGAGCAACCGCGGCAGAAAAGTGATTAAAAAGAATAATTAGCATTTGCCCCCGATAAATGAGCAAAGCCATTAATTAGACTGATTTACTCCTGGCTTTTTTTTTTTTTCTCTCTCTTTATCAAATGGCAGCGCTGTGACTGCCCCTTTGGTACGTTTTCATCAGCTTTTCACCAGTTGTCAGAGCTAACACCCTCCTTTCCTGGAGCCCGAGCAGCCTCTTGTAGCTAATGGATATGGAATGCAGCCAGAGCTGATAGCTGCTAGATCTCTGCTGGCTTACAGGTGTTTCCATCATTACTGGCGTATTATCTGCCACTGGGTCCCCTTCCTCCTCCTCTTCTCTTTTCCCTCTGTTTTCACCCTTCTTTGCAGTGTTCTAGAAGTAATTACAGTTTAAAAAAAAAAAAATTGCTGGCAGATTTTTAAGAATTTTATTTAATGCAACACGATGTCCCGGTGATCAAATCAATTTCTTTTTTTGGCATGGTGACAAGCAGCGATGCTGCTGCTGTCGCCTGTTTGAATGTAATTACTAGGATGAAAGGGAGAATTTTAATTAAGACAATTTCCCCCCCACACCTTCTTCCCTCCCCCTTATTCAAATCATGAGCTGGGGGCTGTGGGTTTTTAGTGTTTTTTTTTTTTTTTTAATATATGCTTTTTTATTAAGAAATATTAGTAATCATCAGGCTGTTGCATGTTATCATGAGTGTGTCCTCCCCCCTGCTCCCACCCTGCCGAGAGCTGGCTGAAGTCACGGGTCTGTGCAGAATGGGAGCATGATATGTATGTGGTCTCAAATGGGGGCTTGGCAGTTTACAAGCGAATACGAAGCATAAAAGTCCTTGTTTCAAATCTAAATGGCGCAAATGCGATCGCTGGCACATATGGTGCTTGGAGGCTTTTGCGATTAATTATTATATGCATTCCTGTAATGCCCAGAGGCCAAATTCTTCACGCAATTTAGGGCATTGGAAGCAGAGACAGGCCCAAATCACTGCCTAGGAGCCAAACACCACAGAAACATTGCAAAATCTGGATTGAACCTTCCTTCTTCAAGCCCACCTCTAATTTAAGGAAGCATTTGAATTGTGTGCTGGGAAAATGGGTAAGAGAACGTGCATCTGAAGCAGGAAGAGGAAGAAAGTTGCTGGCAAAGGGGAAACGTGAAGTCAAATGGGAGAAGAGTATGCAGGGGTTTGTCAGAAGGAGCTGGTAGGAACCTGAGGGAGAAGTAAATGGCAGCTGCTGTCACGGAGCTTGGAAAAAGGGAATGAAGCTTTATCTGGAATGAGCTTTACTTTTAAGGTTCAAGCAAATACAGATATTTCTTATGAACCTCTGGCGTGGGAAGTGCATTGGCAATGGGCTTTGGAAGTAAAGACCATGAATTAGAGTGAGGGCTTAATGTGGAGGATATGAGGTGCTGAGCTGAAGATTTTGGGGTGTGGTTAACCAAATTCTCTAGTCATCCAGTCCAGGTGAGTCTTTTGCTTTTTCTCAGGGGTGTTGCGTGCCAGGGGTTATTTTAACTGGCCTGTCCTCTTGGAGAGGGGCATGTAACCCTGCAGTTCTGTCATCTCTCTGCTCCTGAATCCCACCACCATTTGCAAGAGCAGTACAGAGGTCAAGTCCCTTGGGAGTACCACAAAGCAAAGGCAGCACCTAGGGGAAGGAGCATGGAGGGGAATTTTTCTTATTCCTTGTGAGGAGGGCAGGGGACATCTTCCCATTCCTGCTGAGATTTGCCTATATCTGCTTTCATCCCATATTTTGCACCACAAAACCCCTGTGCTCAAACTGCTTCTTCCCCCCCAGGGCAGGCAATGCACTGCCTCCAAAATGTGCTTTTTAACCTGCTGTCTTGGGACCAGGGCAGAGCCATTACTTGGGATTGAAATGAGGTCTTCAAAGGATGGGTGTTGAAGGGGCCACAGAAGAGGAAATTCATTTCCCAGCTGTGTTTTTGAAGAACGTCTCGTGTCAGTGGAAGGTAATTTAGACTAATCTGTGTGCTTGATTTCCCAGAACAACTGCAAGTTTATGTGCAAGTCCCTTAGCTGTGAAGTCTGTGGCAGGTTTCCTGAGCGGGACAGGTCCCTGGGCTCCCTGCGCATCACCCTGCCTTCCCGGGGATCGCTTCAGGTGTGACTTGAAGGTTGCTGGGCAAACAGGAAAACCTGCAGAGCAAGGTAGGTGCCTAAAAAAAAAAAAAAAAACAAAAACAAAGGAAGCAAGCTCTGTTTGAGTCTCTTGGCTTGTTCAGAGGGGTTGCACCTCTGCCTCCTGCCTTGCCTGTCATGCCAGCTGCCACGGAGCGGCAGAGCTGGTTGAAACAGCCAAAACAAGGGAACTAGTAGAACCTTGGCTTGAATGGCTGCCCTTTTCCTCCACAAAGAAACCATTCCTGCTTATAAAATCCATGTGGGTGCACCTGTGCTTTCAAGTCCAAAGTGGAAAATTTCTTCCTTGAGTCATTCCCGAGTGAGTCAGGTGGAAAGGTGAGCTGCGGTGGAGCATGAGTACCAACGTTACTGGATAGAGGAGGTCAGAGGAGTCTAGCTGAGGAACAAAACCAAGGACAAGATGCTAGGACAAGGGAGGAGGGGATATATTGTGCTTTCAAGGGCCTTGGGCTCTGCTGCATCTGTCCTAAACCTGACAGAGCTGTTCACCAGCTGGCATCGACAACCACAACGGCCAATTGTGTTGGAAGAGGTGGTTTCTTTTGGATGCCAGCCCTCGAGGCTTCGGCAGAGCTTGGATGCACTGGGTTAACCAGCAGGGATCGGCATGTGTGCCCCAACCACACATGCAGTAATCTGAATTATTCGTGTGCAACCCAGGTCCCTGGCTTGCTCAATCCCAGAGTGGAAATTGTGCCTGAGGTTAATGCACTGCAAAGAATGTACGGGAAATGTTTCGCATTTTAAACAAATAAAAATCAGTGCGTATTTTTTTAACGCTTGCTGACCAGCTCTTCACATCCTGTTAAGCTAAATATTTGCACGGTAGTAGTGCAAAGAGGGCTGGGCAAGGAACCCCTGTGTTTCGTTTGGGTGGCTGTATATTGTGATCAGCTGCTCTTTCCTCTTCTGTCTGTTTTTCTTAGCAAGGTCAGGACGAGTTTCACAGTCCGAATGGTTCACTGCAATTCTCTACAGGATATCCTCATTTTACTTTAATGGGGAGGAAATTAATGAAACATACAGGCCCTGGGGCTTCGAATACTATACATTAATATTATCCCAACGCATTGTGGTATGTGCGCTCTCTCAGACTAAACTTTACACTGGACAGAGGAAGCTGTGATCAGATTCAGGTGCCTGTGAAATTTAAGTGGTAGGGAGGGAGAGGGGAAAAAAAAAATAAAGGAAAAGAGAAGCTTGAAGCAGTTTCCTTCCGTTTCAGCCCCTGATCAGTGTGAGAACAGGGATGTTTGAATGGGATCAGGTCAATACAAACCAAACAAACTATCCCAGGTCCTAAGACCAGGACTATTTAGCTGTATTTGTGTATCTGGAAGATTCATTCTTTTGATTTGTCCGTTACCTTCTTTGGAGAGTGAATTCTTCCCATCTGTGAGTAGACCAACAGCGGTCTGTAACACAGTGGTGGTCTTTGCAGAAGATGGGCTGCAAAAGGATTGCAAATCTTCCCACCTCCCTTTCCTCCAAATGAAAAATACCTCAAGTGTTTCCCAGTGCCTGCAAGCAGGCAGACAATAAAATGGGAGAGTATGAAAGCGGTAAAAGAAAATTAAGTTCAGCTTCAGTTTTCTTTGGTGGTAGCTGGGAACAATGAGAAGACAGGCCTGAGGAGCACGAGGCTGTTAGCCCTTGTGCAAACCACCTTAAAAGGCAACAATTTCCATGCATCAATGCGTGCCGGCTGCAACACAGCCCAGGACCTAAGGGCTTGAAGGTGCCTTGCCCTGACGGTGGTCCTATAGACTGTGAAGCTGCTCAAGACAACGAAAAAGCTTTGGCCATGGATTGGAAACAGTTTAGACCTAGGGCGCTCAGCTGCTGTCCTGGAGTTGCTTTTTTCTGCTTAAATATAGCCCCTCTTGTGGTTGCTGTTCCCGTGGTTGGAAGGGGGTCGTTAACGTTGGGCTGGGTCAGGCCCACTACTCGGAAAGCTGCTGACAGTGAATTCTGTCTTTCCTTCTGGGATTTTTGTTTTGTTTTCTTTCCCCTTGTGGTGCAATTTCCTCATATTACAGCAACTGGCACTGTCTTTGCATCAAAAGGAAGAGAGGCCTTCACAATTTTGGTGGAAGAATGTGGAGGAGGGGAACTTGTTTGGAGAAATTGGCTGCATCAAGGAAAAATAAGAAGTTAAAAGGTCATCATGGTTTTGGTCTCTCAGGGGGTAACGAGGTATTCTTTCTTTTTTTCTTAGAAATATGCTAAAATACCGGAAATTTTCTATGGGCTGAAGAAAGAAGCGACCCCCTCCCATTCCCAAACTCCACATCTCCAACTCCGTCCATTTGATTTTAAATGTTGCTGAACCGCTTGCCTGGTGGAGAAAACCACAACTTGAATATTACCACATTTTGCAAACTGAAGGCTCTGCCTTGGGATACGGGGACAATTTATTAGTGGAAATATCTTTAATTAATTTGTGCACAAGTTCGTGTTTTTCTTTAATTCTTCTCCCCAGGCACTTGACCCATAGTAATGAAATCCGAGAGCCCTTTTCAGAAAATGACTTTCTCAGCATTTTTGTTCCTTTTAAAGTTAAGTGTATCGCATAATGACCATGAAATGTTATCCTTTATTAGGAACACACTTTTCACTGAGAGTCTTCAAATAGACTTTCTTACCAAGAACTCTGTGGTAAGCTGCCATCCGCTGCCTTATAGTCAGACAGGCCTGGCTTTGAACTCCGCATGCGAGTATCTTCGAGGACAAGCGCTCTGCTCCAGCGGCTCGGTTGGGACTGGCCATCGCTGGAAGGAGGTGGGTCCTTGGTTTGGTTCCAGCCTCAAAGGCCAGGCTGAGCAAAAGACATAGCTTTGACCATGAGTGGCCAAAAGCTGGCTGATGGGCAGCTGCAGCCCAGCCACGCACGACTCCGGGAGGGATATCATGAACTGACGCTGGTGTTTGAGGGCCTCATGTGTGAACCGATCCCTAGGCAGGTCTGGGTGCCTCCAAATGCTGTTGGAAAAAGACCTTTTTGCTAGGTCTGAGTGGGGTCCATGGCCAGAATGCCTCTTGCTGGCCCAGTCCCTTCCAGTGTCATATTGGGGTGGCAATGTCTCGAAGGTTTCTCCTTCTCCAGGCTGCCCCTAGGGAAGGTTTTCAAGCTCAGAAAATCAGGACATGCCCCTAGAGCTGCTTTGGTGTCTTAGATACGCTTTGCCTCTTGCTGCAAACAGTCCTTAAAGATGGAACGGTTTCCTTTTACACAAAGATGGATCAACAGTCCCCTGTGGTTTGGCATGTGGGAACATTAGCACTGACACAACCGACATGCTGGTGATTGAGGGGTTGTTTGGAGGTAACGCTGCCAAAGCAGAATGGGATTTTTCAGTTTTTTTGCAACGGAGAAAGATGGGAGGGGGGTGCTTAACAACAACAGGCGAGGAACAGTTCTAATTTATAACCCATCTGAAATGTGTTATCTCCCCACCCCACCTCCTGCCCCTCAACTGCCACTCTCAAAGCCTGGCACCTTCTGATGCAATATTTAGGGTGCTGATTCAGAATGGACTTGGAGGACATGGTGTCACGGCAGACTAGCTCAGACTGATGTTTCTTAGAAAATCTCTCATTCACGTGCTAACTGGGCTTTTACCCCCACCCTGAACATATGCCAGGGAATTCACCATGCTGTACCATTACTAGCTAGAGAGTGCCCTGCACCCCTCCAACTCCAGCTCTGAATCCTTTTTTTGGGCGCAGTAACGCAGGGCACTCGCTGCTCCCGTCTGCCTCTGATGCTCAGCCCGAGTAGACTCAAACCCCAGGGGTCGGGGTCGGCTCCCTGGAACCAATTCACATCATGCTTAAGCGATTCGTCTTATCGCAAAGATATTATTAGTGTTTAGAAACCCCCCACCAGCAGCAGAAAGGGCTGTTTCACAAAGGGCCTGTCCCTATTGTTTTGAGGTCATCCATCTCCCTGTCCTGGTCCCGTTTTCACCCTAATTTGTTTAGACCACAGAATGGGCGCGTGAACAACTCGTTTTGTTTTTGTTTTTGACGGGCGACCACAAGAACATTGGCTGCATGTGCTTTTGGTTTAGTTGCAGTTTAACAGCTGTTCCCTTTGAAATAACCCCGTTTCTGCTGGCTTTGTTTCTTAGTTGCTCTTACCCAACTTTTCCGACCAGTAAGGCTTCTCCGTCCTCCCCACCCACCTGGCCCTGTTCCCTGTCCTCCCCACCACTACCCTAGGAACCCTTTTGGTTATTTCAACCTCCGTGATTAAACTGGCCCCCAATTGTTATCAAGAAGATTCAGGAAGGAGGATGAAAAAAGGAAACATAATCTTATCTGAGAATAGAAAATATGATAAGGGCCCCCTATCTGGAGGCTGCAGTGTCCCTCGTGGTGGGGCTGCAGCAGTTCCTTTGAAAATAATCACCGACACCATCTCTGCTAAATCACCTTTCACACAGCTCAGGCCTTTGATACAAAGGCCCCTGGCAAAATTAGAGCAGGATTGTGCAGACCCCAGAGCAAACGCATTAAATGCTCAAGAGATCAGAATTAGGGGGCACCCGGCTATAATTGCACAGGAGGAACTTCTGTTATTGCGGGGGGCGATGGTGTGCCTCTGTGTGGGCGTATGTGTATGTGCAGTTGTGTCTCTCTCTGGTCGCTACCAGATGATGACTACAAGTTATAAGGTGTGACATGAGGTGCTAATTAGACGGCCTTTGTACCTTTTAATCATCCGCATAGGAGAGGAATTAATGCTGGGCCAAATGCAATGTATAATGATTCTGAGTGCTCAGCTCTTTCAGAAAGTCTTGGATAAAGCATGAACAGAGCAGTCCTGTGCTAGTTACCTGTAAACAGCTAGGCCAAGCAAGTCTGTCTTGCTTTTAGTTTCTTTCTTTCTTTTTTTTCCTTTTTCCCCCTGCCTGTTTTGCTGTCCGAAGCCTCAGGGTTAAACTTTTCTTGTTTTATTTCAGCTGAAGTGAATTTCATAGTCTTGTATGCTAATAGACCCTATTGGGCATATTGCAAAAAAAAAAAAAAAAAAGCAAACCCCAAAACAAAAAAACCTCAATGTGCTGCTCCTAAGAACTTGGCAGGCTTTTGCATGAATATACCTGACCCGAAACAGTGCTGGCGCGGTGAGGGGAGGCTGCTGGGGCTGGGAAAGTGAAATATCCTGTAGGGACGGGACGGAGGTGCATTGAGTGAATGTGTGGAATCATAAGAAATACAATACATAGGAAATACAAATACGGGCCATAAGTACTGCTGTTTAGAAAGGAAAACAAAATCTCCCCTGTAATCGTTCTGAGGTTCTAAGCAATGCCTGGGAATTTCGGGTACTCAGCATGGGGTGCCTTTCAGAGGGTGGTATAAAACAGCCCTTTCTAAGCAACTAGGTTATTTTAAAATGTTTGAAATTAGTAACCTAAAAATAGAGGTTTCGTGAATCCCAGCTCATTACGAAAATTCTACATTGCTAATTGGCTCCATACACTTGTGATGACCGTGGCTTATATCTTTTAGGAACTGATTCAGATTTGAACTGGAGAAATCTCACAAGAACAACCCCATCTTGCAGGTGTTAGCTATCAGCCACATAACCCATTTCCAAGATACTTCTAGAGAAAAATCAAAAATATGCTTTAAAAAAAATAAAAACCAAACCCCTACTAAAACTTCCAACAACCAAGCAAACTCCACTCTTTTGTGAATATCAGGTTAGGAACTTTTGCTTGGGGCATAGGAAGTGCTGAAATTGTCACATCTTGTGAAATAATTTAACTAAAGAATGCAAGCTGAATTTGGCAAAGCTCTGTAGCTTAGTTATAAAAACTGTAATGTAGTTCCTTTGCAACATAATCATCTTGAATTAAATTACTTTCTCCCATAGAGGAAAAATTACCTTTTCCTTATATCTTTGTGGTGGGACACTGCAACACAGGGAAAGGGCACCAGGTATCTCAAGGCAAGGTGTCGACTCCAGGGCTGCATCTATTCTAAGGTAAAAAGGTTGTAAAGTAAGAAAATTTTAAGTGCTGGCGTGGAAGCAAATGACAGTGGTGGGAAATTGGCACAAGAAGTGACAGATAAGCTCATAAATCCTTGTCTTTCTGCTGATCTAGCTTTCAGGGGCTGGCATCTGTGAATGCAGCCCATTGAAAGTGAATGCTGTAGCATGTTGGTCTGTAACAGAGATGTGGTCCATGTGGGATAAGGTTGTGGATGACTGGCAGAAACTTCTGACCAATTTTTTCCAGATACTCAAAATATGCCCTTTAGGTCTTTTCCTCCTATTCTTCCCCCTTGACAGCAAAAATTACGGACGGAGGTGCCAGCCTCAACTTCAAATTTCCTGTTGCACGTTGATTTGTGGGGATATTCATGCAAGTGAAAAACACATTGATTTGTGGAGTGTTCACAGAGGGCTAAACAGTGAATTTGAACACAAATCCATTTTACCTTTCATAGATGGGTGGAATCCTTTCAGTCAGTTCTGTAGCTGGCTATGAAATGCACCTAAACCAAATGCTCAGACTTCCTTGGTCCTTGTGGGAAGCTTAAATCTGAGATGTCCCACAAGGGGCTGAAGTAAAAACCTAGGTTTGTCAAAATGGCTATGTTTTATAAGCTCTTTATAATTAGACTTAATTGACCCAAAGACACTACACTCCAGTTCACTTGCCGAAGAATGAAGTGAGGCACGAGCCAGCCAAGGCAAGCCGCGGGTTCATCCGCAAAACTGCTCATTGGCATCGCGGTCTGGAGGCATTCCCACCCTGCAGCAGCCATCCCCTTGGTGCTGAGCGTGCAGTTTTGTCAGTGAAACGCCTCAAGGAACTGATCCGGCTGCAGAAGAAAAAGACAAAAAATCCTGCTTTAGTGTCCCGTATGTTTCTTGTTATAGCAGATCAGTTCCCCTGTCAGGCTGATGCCACGCACCAGCGCAGCAGCACACGGAGGGGATGGCACGCTGTGGGGCAGTCAGAAGGGAATCCCCAAAGCTGGTATTGCTGCCGAATTTGTAATGTGAAACTGTAACCCCAGTGAAGGAGGAGCAAACAAGTGTGGGAACAGTTTAAAGAAAAAAAAGAGAGGGGGAAAAAAAACCCCACCAACAATAGGGAAAGCTGCTTTTGTGGAGGGAGTACTTTAAAAACCAAACAAACAGAAAAAAAAAACAAACTAAGTCCTTTTTCAAAAGGAATGGCTCAAGAGCAGTGTTCTGCCTGACCCCACAGTGGAGAAAGGGGGCTGTTTTGCGAAGCTTGCAATGCAGGAAGGGGAGAGAGGAAAGAAAATAAACAAAATCAACAAGTGCATGGTCAGTGAGGTTTAAAAATCCTCCCTCATCTGGGTTGCAACAGCAGCAGGAGATGTTAGTGACCATGAAGGGAGGAGAGCTTTCCCATAGTGTCTGACCCCGGCACCCTCCCTGAGGCTGGAAGGGGCTGCGTGCAGGACTGGCGTGCTTCTCCCGTTCGCAGGCCCTTTTTATGGTTGCACCTTCTAAAGAGGGGTTCCCAGGCATTGCTCAATCTGTAACCTTCGTGCGCTTCCTGCGGAGCGCGCTCTTAAATTATTTTTTATCAAAAAGGCCCAGAAATTTGATAGGGGAGATGAGAAGATGGGCACGACCAGGGAGGATAATAAAGAAGAACTGTCACTTCCCTGGCTGTAGCTTTGTTGGCCCTCCTGCTTTCTGAGATAAAGACGCAGCGGCTGGTCTGGGTTCTATATCAAAAGGCTGATTTGGCTGCTTGATTATATATGAAATATAGATTTAAAGCTTAACTTATGTTCCCAAAAGCAAATCAATTGCAGGGTAAAGCCTGACACATTTGTTACGATCACTAAAGAGCTTTGCTGGGCTTGTTGATGCTCATAGTGGCTGGAGGGGCTTTAAAAAGCTGTTTGGATCCAGTTTACTGAAATCTTACCTGTTCAGAATACATTATTTATTAATAACAGCTCAAGGAGCGAATATTTTTCTCTCTGCTGTCCTTCTACCCCTGAGTTTCAGGGACCACCTCCAAAGAAGGAGTTCAACATCCTTTTACCAGGCAGAAAGGGAGAGAGGCAGAAAAACTTCCAGAGCCACCGTCTGGAAAGGCTGTGATCTAGCCGAGTGCTTAAATTCTTCTGAAAATGACCTTACTCAACTCCTCGGTTAAACGCTTTGCTGGATCTGCTGCTTTAGGCTTTGTTCCTGGAAAGCAAAGCATATTAGACTTAGAGAAAAGCTGCCCTAACACGACTGAATGGTTTCTGGTACCCGCGCGAGCGTTCCTAGAGGAACCTGGGGCATCCCTGCGGGGACTGGAGGAAGCAACACCTTTCGGGGCTGTGGATCTTTGCCACATTCGCCTCCCTCGCAGCACTGACAAGCGCGTAGCCGGAAGGTCAGTGCAGCAGCGGGAGTTTGCCAGGCAGCAGCGGTTCGAGCCATCCTGCCGTGGCTGACGGGCCTCTGGGGCTTGTCTTTTCACAAATGACACACACATGCAGGCACAAATAAAACCCTGGCAATCTCTCCCTGCAAGAGCCTCGCTGCTTCCAGGGGGAAGGACTGCAAAGTAATTTGATGCCTTCATTATCTTCATAACATGAACCAATTTGTCAGCAAACTACTGTGCGGCCTGATTCCTGATTGCAGAGAAAACCAGGCTGGGAGAGAGGACTATTATTTGCAACTAGTTTAAGCATTGTTCCTTTTCAGAGGAATATAAATATACTGCGTAGAGCTGGCTCATTAGACACTTATCCGTTTGTATTTACGGTTTAATTAAATAACTGCGCAGGAGGACTTTGGTTTCTAATCACAATAACAATAACGGTTTTGCCCTCCTTATGGCAGTTTCTTTCTGAGGAAGGCTTTGTAAGCAGGAGCGTGTTTAATCTGTCAGCTCCCATCCCTTGATGAGAAGAAGGAAGTAAAATATTTTAACCCCCGTTGTATGGATGGGGGGGACTGATGAGTAAAGACTTTCAGTGCCCAGCCCTGGGTTGCTCTCGTTACCGTCTCCTTGTGAGAACGCTTAGTTTTCTGCCTGAAATTGCCAGGCTCAGAAGTTGGTGTGAGTGGCTGATTGCTCTTTGCTTCTAAAGACGCAGTCCCCCACGGAGACTCCTAAGAGCCACTTTCACCTCCCTTCTTGTTTTGTTACAAATTCTAGGCATAGTCTAGCTTTCCAGCCCCCCTGGATCTGTGGCTTTGCGGATATGGAAGAGGTGTGCCTGCCATTGCTCCAGTTGTAACCTAGAGCGGGAAGGGTGCAAGGCACTGGGTATGATCCCTCCGAATGAGCCCCTGCACGGTGTCCTGCAGGAGATAACCCCTCAGGGCTGGATTCCAGCTCAGGCAGGTGCAGGACAGGGCAGGAGAACTCCCTGCTAGGATGGATGTAATGTCGATGCGAGGCAGGTTACAAACCACCAGAAAAGCTGCAGCCGAGTTAGGTCAGCCCTCTGCCTATCTCTGAAGATGGCCCCACGGTATTACTTTCTGTCCTGGTATTGCCTTCAGACATGCCAAACCCTGTATGGATTGCCACCCCGTATTTCCCATAAAACCAACTCCACAGATTTGCTTTGAGGTTTTGATGGGGGGAGTCAGTGTCATGGCTCTGGAGTGGAGGCAAGGTGAAGGTAAAGCTGCTTTTAGGTGTAAAGGTAGGTTGTCTGTGCCTACCCACCCCTTCACTTCTTGCGTTAGCTCACCTCTGTGATCTCAAGCTGGGACGGAGGACAGAAGGGTTATGAGATGTTCTGATCAGGCATAAATCTTCAGGCAGTGCTTTGACTTTAAGGCTGTATTTGCTCTCTGAAAAGTCGGGAAATCTAAAGGAGCTGCCTGTTGCTTAGAGAATAGAGAGGAAGAGCACTTTGACATTATATTTTGTTATTCCTAATCCCTGTGATAGCCGATGTTGGGTAGTTTTTATTTTTTTCACTCTTCCATGTTTAATGTGGTCCCTTAAATTGCTTAAGCTTCTTTTTCTTCTCTTTAACTCAGTTAAATCAGATTCCCCCATACCCTGAAATATAAAATACATGGAGGTTTTCTCTAAAGCATAGTTTATGCAAATAATTCCCTCTCTGCATTCCTGTGCTAGAGTCAAGCACTGCATATCTGATTGGGCTCTTAATGACTTTTGGGAATCATTTAAATATCTAGCTGACTAGCCCAGTTAATAATCAAAGCTGCAGCTCCTTGAAGCAGGAGTGACTCATGGAAGAAGAAGAAAGCTTCTGGTTATTTCTAAGCCCGGCTCCTGCCCCTTCGCCAACGTGTAGGCTCTGAAGGGCACGGCGTTATCAGATGCTCCGAGGCAACGTGCATCCTTTCTGTCTTGCTCCCAGCCACACCTTCAGGTGGTATAAACTGTCAGCTCGGTTTCTGAACATCTGTTGCCTGTGCGTCCCATTGCAGGGAGATCGCTGGAGCTTGCAGATTAAGCAGTTCAGGGGCAAATTTAGTGTCTGAATTGCAGATTTTATTTGGGGGAAAGCCTTAGACGCTGCAGTGGGCATAGTGCTTGGGAGACAACTGTCTTTATTCCTGTGTGCTTAAGTGTGCCCTGATGCTGCTGGTACTGTCTGTGAGTGAATCAGAAAACAGTGGGCATTGGGATTTGCCTTTGGGATTCCTAATCTAATTCAGGGTGTCCGTTCCCAAATAAGTCTTTCTCTGTTTTGATGTTTGTCCCAATTTTTAAGGTATTTTCAGACCGTCTCACCTAGTGTCTCCTGAAGTTTCATTTGATTTCTAGAACAAGCTCTTTTTAAAATTGTTTTGTTCTAGACTGTCGCGGATGATTGTCACATGCTGTTACTGCTGGTTGCACTGTGGCCAGACAAAACTCTGCTTTGGTAACGGAAAAATAATAATTACTGTATGTTTCCCCTTCTCTTGCACCCCAGGATTACTCTCCTGAGCACCAACACGATGTTAGGATTACCTTTGGCATCTCTGCATTCTCTTTTGTGTCCTGCATGGCACTATTCACTGAGACATGCTGCTTCTCTGATTTATGAATTGAGATATATTCCACCAGAGAGAATGAGTGCCTGGGGGAGGAGAGCAGGGCTTTGATCTCACTGTGCTTTTGAAATATGACTGTAAAATCAGAATTAGATTGTAATCTCTTTGGGGCAGGGACATCTTTGTTTGCCCTGTGCAGTGTCTAGTGTGCTTTGGGTACCACGCTATCAACAACAGAGGTTGAGTAATGAACGATGCTCACAAACTGTATCTGTTGACCCTGCAGACTTGAGGGGCTGTTCTCTCTTCATTCTATAATTAATAGTACACTTCAGTTTCTTTCTCCTGCTCCTCATCTCTGTAGGCACTGGACTTTGCTGGGCTCTCTGATCATAGGTTTGGTGGGTTGGATCTGCTGCCTGGGCATTGCCTGGGGATTTGTGCTGTGGAGAGCCAGCCAAGCCTGCCCTCAGCTCTGCACAGCCTCCTGTCCTGCTCCGTGAGCAATATCACCTGCTGTGGCTAGTCTGTGGCCTCAGGAAGCCTTAAAATATCAAAGACAGCAAGGGAAAGCGGAGAGTATGTTTGCCTCTGAGAGGAGGCCGGCAGCCCGTTGGCCCAGCCTTTCCGTTGCTCCCAGGCTGTCCTCACCGAGAGCTCCGTTCCCAGGCATGCTGCTGCTTCTGGTTTGCCGTGAAGGAACACTGTTGCAGAAAGGGAGTTGAGCATCTGCTGGTTTAGGTATATTCTTGTAAAGAAAGAAAAATTCTCACAAGCTCCTGAGAGCCCCTTTGTTGCTCCTTGCCACAAATCCTCAGTTCTTAAATGGGATCCGTGGCTTTGCTTGACAAATACCTGAGCTAGGGTGGAGGTGTCCTTCTTCCCTTCCGGAAAGCAGGCACTGATGAGAACAGCAAGGAGAGCTCTGCAGTGGGATGGCCACACGCAGGGAGCTGCTGGGACCAGTCACAGATTTTTTCGCTTTGCCAATGTGAGCACAGAGGTGCTGTTGATCTGGGCTGACAGACTTTTCTTTCTCTTGAAGTTTTGGAGAAGGTGTACAAAAACTGGGGGATTGGGTCAATGGGCTGAGTTGTGCTAAGCTCACAAAATGATCCTCTGAAATTTCCTTTCCTTCACTGTCTGTTATCTTTTTCCTTCAAATTCCACCTCCCCCCACCCCCAGATGTGAAATGTGAATATTTTTTTTGCTTGTTAATTGCCTGCCCTTTCAGTGGGGGAGGCACAGCTGAAGATGTCCTGTCTGCATCCCTCCGGAACTGCTCTTTCCTCAGCTCTAAAAGCAACACTATGCATAATGGTTTCACCCAGGCTTTTGCTGTCCCTGCTACTAAAAAAACTGGTTTAATTCACAATCATTGCACTTGAGTGGAAAACTTGCCTTATCATTGTAGGGCAAGAAGAAGGAAAGGATACTCAAGGTGTAATTGCTGTGATTCCTAAATGGGTCATTGTTTTTGATGTTGAAAGAGGTGTCTGTGTCCTCCTGAACTGTGTATGTGGCTCTGCTTTTTAAGGTGAAAGATGGTGTTTCTGCCTGTTTGGCACTCGTAGCTTCCATGGTCTTGGGAGTTGGAGTTGTACAGCTTTGGGATAGTGGGCTACCCCACTCCGGGATACCCTGTTGCAGTGGGGAGGCTGTTTACCCTAGCGGCAACCATTTTCAGAAGAGAGGGAGCAGGATGGGCTCTCAGATTACTTGAACTGAGCTGGCTGGGAAATACAGTCTTTGCAGAAATTCTTTCAAAAGAGGGCCATTTTTCCATCTGCCATGATAAGATGCAGGAGCACTTTTTAAAATGGTCATGCTTTCCTAAGGGTAGCTTGTGCTTCAGAGAGGCAGAAAAGGTGCCTTTTTTGAGACCCACCAAACTAGAGTTAAAGCTGAGGTGATGCTTCTAGCTCAGTTGTCCGTAGGTGCTTTGCTCTAAAATGGCACATGTTGCATCTCATTTCATGTGGGCACTACTAAGCTGTGTCCTAAAACACTCACCTGATTGTCTTGGCTCTCCAGCTACAAAGATTAATTAATGGAGACCGAAATTTGTTACCTCCCCAGCCAGGATGAAAAAGGCAAAAGGACTCGGGAAGAAGAGGGGGGAGAGCTCAGAAGGAGACTTTGCTGGCAGATGACTATGGTGAAACTTATAGCCCCATTTAGTGCATCAGTCTCTCCAGAGTAGCTGATAGCATATGTGAAAAGCAGCGAGTCCTCAGGCTATTGTGTAACTTGGGGGATGCCTGCAGCCGCTGTTCATAATTAATCATTTAAGCAACAGTAAAATCAAGTGACTTTACTGACAGTATCCAAACTGCTGACCTCAATGCATTTTAAAAGTTCGCTGGATACTGAACCTCGAATGACCCATGGATGGATCTGGAATAATAATTTTCATAATCCTCAAGTCATTATCTTAAGAGGGAACGTATTGTTCTCCTAATTAAGTCCGTCCACACGCTGTGCATCTTCCCATGCAAATGCACTGTGCATAAACTAATTAAAAGAAATATACAGCCACAAGGACTTAAACTGTCTTTTATGCAATCTCTTTAAATTATAAGGAGTCTCCCTCCTCCCCTCTCACGCACACACTCTAACAAGGGATTCAGCACCATATTCAGCAGGGAAAAACACTGAGCGGTTTTTGGACCAGAATCTGGAATTCCCCAGAATTTATTAGAAAGCCTTTGTTTTATGACAACTTTTGTGAGGGTCCTGGATGCATAGAAGACCCTAATTAAGAGAGAGTTATTATCATATAATAGGAGACAGTCCCTGCCCTGAAGAGCTTACAGTCTAAACAGACAAGCCAGCCAAAAGCTGAGCGAGCCTTGTTTTGCAGTTAAACAGCTCAGCCATTGAAGAGTTGAATGACTTTTTCAAGGTCATACATACAGAGCTGGAAATTGGAGGCAGACCTGTTCTGGTGCTGCAAGTACCTGAGTCTTCCACCTTTAGCAGTAGACCCAAAAGATGTAATATGTAGAGACTTACTTGATGCAACAGCACCAAAGGGCAATTTCCCAGTGAAACTCACTGGTATTCGGTTGGCTGGGAAATAGCTGAGACTGCTTGGCTTCTTTCAGTAGCTGGTTTGTGTTCTCAGGTGTGGTGGAGGCTGTCCCACTAGAATGCAATGTGGCATCTTAAAACACCTTCTGCCATGTCTCCCCGCTTAAGTCTCCTCAGCAACACCATGAAGACTTCGCAGAACCCCCCACGACAGCAAGCGTATGTGTGTTCATGCTGTCTGCACGCCTCGTGTTGGACCATGATTTTGACAAACCCTGGCTTGGCCTCTGTGTTTGGTTGTGGCAAGATCATGAATGAAGCGGTTTGAAGGATATTGTTAGGGACAGCCTTTTTGTGGTAATATCCCTTGAGACTGTTGCTGACGTTGCCTTTGGCTTCTACTTTGCAGAAGAGGAGGAGTGGAAGCTTCTGGATGTGTCCTGCTTGCTATTTCCACTCCTCTTATAAGATGTGTGTCTGGTGTCTGCCTGAGCACTGTGACATTGTCGCTTGCTCTCCTCCTCCTGCAAGAAATCAAGAGCAACTTAAACATTCCGTCTAACATATCGTCATAGTCTCCGTGGGTGCAGGAAGGGATGTCTGTGTGTACTAACATGCTAAATTGGGGGGTAGCGTAAACCAGTGGGTATGGCCACAAAATAACTTGGATTTTTTTCTCTCTCAGATTTTCTCCCACAAACACCTTTCTTGGCTGCTGAGGTCATGAGAGACCCCTGGGGCCTCTCAGCTGGAGCAACAGTCTTATAAACTGAGCCTGAGTGTAATGATGGAGCATCTCAGTGTTTTCACTGGTCTTGAATGGTCTTCAGTGGGTTTGGTGGTAGAGAGATTGGCATTTGCAAATCTCACATGTGTGACTGTGGACCTGATCTGCACAAAGGCCATGAGTGACAGATCATAGCAAACAGGACAGTCAGCAAAGGAATATTTTGTGAGTAGCCTGAGCTGAGCAAACTACCCAGACAAAGAAGTTGGTATTTGCACTGGGGTCAACTGGGACAATGCAGCTGTGCCCACCCATGAGAGGATGCAAAACCAATTGTTGTGGAACTCAGCTCCTCTAAACCAGGTGGAATAATACCAGTTAGTAGAAGATGAGCTATGTAGCCCACAGTCCTGCAGAATCCCTTCTAAGTTCTGCCACATAGACATTAGTTGGTGCCTGCAGCTTCTGAACAAGTGATACCTGCAATTATTGAGGCAATAGAGGTACAAATTTCAGACGCAGTCCATCAGTGTGGGTGAATGCCATCCACAATGGGACTAGCTCAGAGGGAAATGGCAACCAAGCCCTCAACAGCCATGGCTGGATAGGAATTTGCACATAAATTTTGAAAAAACACAGGGATTTCCTTGTTCTTTTTTTTAGTGGGTGTTTACGTGCGAAGTGGAAGATGAAATTTCCTTAGGCTGGTCTTGATTACTGTCTTATTCTTTGCAAGTGGCAGGTTTCCTGACACCATCCCTACCAACGCAGCAGTTATTAAAAAAGGCAACTGGAAAAGGAGGATGAAGAAGAGCCCGGCTCTGTGGCTGGGAGGCCCCTGTAGCACAGGATCAGAACCGGAGGGAACAGGCAGCTCTCCTCTTATCTGATGTAGCCTGGAAAGCAGACAGATAGGACTGCAGCAGTCAGTATGATGGGAATGCGGTGGGTGGACTCTACCAAAAGAAAAGAAACCCTCCCCTCTATGGATGAACCTTCATCTCTCTGTTTCCCCCCTCTCCAGTCCTCATTCCGGTAAGAGGGGAGGATCTTTTCCCCATCCAGCGATGAGATGAAAGAGTGCCCCCCATTTGACACTTCATGAGTTGGCTGAACCCTACAAAATGATCTTCATAAAATCCTGACTCCAAAGCATCAAAGCCTTTTCCTGACTGGTAAAAACCCTAAAAATTCCTGGAAGAACTGCCAAAGGGCAATGGGGCTGATTCTGTCAACTGCCTTTGGTTAGAGCTGGGTTTGGTTATTTATGGGGGCCGGGGGAGGCAAGAACTTTCCAGATGGGCGGCTGAACCAAATATAACAATGATAAAAATCAATGCGGTTATGTGAAGGGAAAAGAATGCCTGTGCTGAAGGACTGCACGAGGCACACGCTTCTCTGTGCTGAAACATCCCTCAGCACGGCGCTCCTCGTGGCATCCCACCCTGCGCTGTTTCATCCCTGTGCATTGCGCAGACACCTCCTCTGTGTCTGCTGAAATGTGCCCTTTGCTTGGGGGATCCTGGCTAGATTTAATGGTACCTACCTAACAAGACCATGCACTGACTGAGAAGTAAATACCTTATCCTACTAAAAACATGTCTGGGAGAGCAATCACCCAAATGCAATCTTCCCACCCCAGTAAGATTATAGCAGGGCTGGTCTCAGCCCATGTAAGAAGCCAAGAACTGATTAGCAGCGTGACTTTTGTCTCGTCAGAAAGGTTACAGTGTTCTGATGTCCAGGTTGTTGTGCTGGGACTCCAAAGAAGCAGATAGGTCTCTTGTCAAATTATGGCGTAGACAGAATTGGTGTGCGTGGGCTGGGACCACAGGGTATCAAATGGGTTTCGTGGAAGCCCTTGGATGAAAGGCAAGGTGAAAGATGAACATTTCCTGTCTGAAAAGTCTGAAGAAATTTGCCATTGCAATCTGATGGTGTGAAGGAACTGAGTGAGCGGGGGGGACAACCCTCAAAATCATCTGGGTTCTTAAGTCATCTTGAATTGTGATCAATTAGAGCCCTGTTGGTGTGCGTGGCACTGCACAGTTATGAGTCAGAGAAAAAAAACTCTGTCCCTTCTCCAAAGACATTGCAGTCCAGGAGCACAAGGGAAGAAAAAGCATAAGAAAAGGCGGAACATATGGGACTGGGAATGACGGTTAGATCTTTGTATGCATCCGAGAATAGAGGAGGAGGGTTCAGTAATTCCTTCAAGAAGGAAGCTTGCTTGCCATCTACTCTGGGAAGAAGCACGCTGAATATCTGGTGTAAGTGGGAAGAAGGCTAGGAATCAGCACTGAGTGGGAGAGGTGAAATATCTGGTGAGAAATGAAATTTGCTGGGAGAGGGCTGGAGTTGGTGACGGCAAATTCTCTTTATCAGAGTGCACCTTTGGGTTTCCTCCATTAGCAAAGTTTTGGATGCCTGCATGGGTTGTTGAGAGACATATAATTAGCCAGCCCAATATCGCCATCTTCCTAGTGCTGATCTTTATTTTTGGAGATATCCTTTGCTGGAAAACTTTCAGTACTGTCTTGGAATGGGTATGCAAAGTCTAAGTTCTCCCTTTGGCAATTGCATTTTTCTACTGTTGTATTCTAATTTGAGTCTGGAATTCACACTCTGGTATTCTTGGCCTCACCTGTTGACTGTTATGTGTTTGTGCTGTTGAAAAGGTGGTGAGGCTCAGCCTACTGAGGTTGCTGTTCATCGCTATGCAGTGAATTTCAGCTCTCTGGGTAAGTCTAATGAAATTGGGGGAATTACTCTGCCTCACCCAACAGACAGACCCTTATTCAGTGGGGTTTCTTTCTTTAGGTCGGGTTCTATGTGTGTGTGTGGTCCCAGCGCTGCCTTTCAGCAGCATGCTGCCTTGTAGGAGCCCAGCTCTGGCCACAGTCATCACTCAGCTAGGGCACTTGCTCCTCTTTCTGCTCCTTACCCGTGGATGGACCCCACTTGCAGCACTTCAGCGGCTCGGCATGAGAAGGTGAGGATGAGGGGAGCGATTTGTTTGCTAGTGAGATGGTGAGACTCTTCTTACTTGTTAAGGGCACATGAGATAAGAGATGCCATTGATGTTTTAAGGTGTTCTTATCGTAGGCCTTGGTCTGAAATGACACTGTTCATCCACACTTTCTCTCCAGCTTATTGATGAAAACGGAGAGTTTTCTCCTGCTGTCTCCAGTCTCTGGAAAGCCCCTAGACAAAAGAATTTTTCAGACACATCATTTCCTTTTGTGAATCAAACTCTAACCCCTTAATGTTCAGCAAATAATTTTTTCCAAAGGGACTGTGTTGTATGTGATCGTAATTACATTTGGGTTTTAATAATCATAAACACTCTTGTTTTCTAAGAACCAGCAAAACTGATTTCCAAATCATTTAATTTGAATGGCATGTTTTGTGTTTGTGTAGCATCTTCTCCCCCATAAGCACTTCTAAAGAAAAACAAACAATGCATTTTTAAAAAAAAAAAGCAAGTGTGGGGGGAAAAACCTTGGAGAACTTTAAAAGACTCTAAACCTGAAAAGGGAGGGTGGGATCAGCTAATTTGTCCCTCTTTTGTGTGGTTTATTAAGCCTTTTGTTCTGGAACACATGGGTTCAGTGGGAAAGCGGTTTTTGATATATAATGTATTTACTTTTGCTAATTAATTAAAGCAGTATTCATATGAAAATGCCGACTGATAATGGCTTTCACAGCAACAACTGTGTTTTTTAAAGTAGCAACTTTTAATTACAAATTGACTGGCAGAAATATATAAACCCAAATATTGTTCCACTGATTTCCTTTTAACTGTGTTACTCTTGCTTGATTTATCGGATTAGGGCTTTTCACACATAGTGCGTACAAGATATTGTTTTTAATGAGAAATTAAAAGATTACCAACAATACCCATAAACCATTAAAAACACAAACTCTAGATGAATGGTAATTAGACAGAATGATTTGAGGCTGATAAATTGAAAGCAATTAATGTATTTGTTTGGGATTCTGAAGATAGCTCTGGGTGTTCCAGAAAGCACTGAAGGGTTCAGATTTGGTGCCGAATTGCTTGTGGAGATACCTGCAGTGCTTCCAGTGTCCAGGGTGTGAGAAACCGTCAGTGGCAAAGATGCTGACAGGGCTCACTGGGCTTTGAGAAGGGGGGGAGGTGAGAAGTCAGATGAAGGGTTTTTTTGGGAGGGTTAAACGGATATATCAGAGTGGGGCTTCCTTGGATCAAACCTTTTGTGTTTCACTGTCGTCTGTGACATAATGCAAGGGAAAAGTTGAAGCAGTAAGAGGAGAGAAAGCATTGAGGAGAAGTAAAGGTTTCTCATCTGTGCTGTGGTTTATCAAGGTTGCATCTCTTGCTCTACTCGAGCAGTCCTGAGTCAATAAGCCTGCATGAGATGCTCTCTTTTGGGAGATGAGGAGGTCGCATTTGTTAATGGTGGCTTGTAATGCCAGCAAGAACATCCTGTTTCTATTCTTTCTCTTATTCTTGGCACAGCAAATGTTTGGGGATTCTATTTCAGCAAAAGGAAGTACTCTTGGGTGGTGATGCCTTTTGATATTGTGTGCCTTGTACCTGGGTCTAGAACAGGGCTCACCATGATTTCCCATCTCAGGAGAATTTCTTAAGACAAGAAAAATAGCCAAAATCAAGTAATCTAAATCAGGATAAAAATATCTCTTTTAAAAAATCTTAAAACAAAATAGCCCTTCCCACCCCAAAACCCAAAGCCCCAGATGACACATGATCTGAAGAACTGAAACATCTCATTTCAATATTTACTATTCTCATTTTCAAGTCTTGTCTAAGTTAAACAGGACATTGAAATGAAGAGTCATGGCAAACTATGAAATCTTTTCCACGTTTTCCCCTAAGTCAGAAATATCTGTCAGAATCAGCCCTTTCTTACATGCAATGGTTTGCTTGTGATAATTTGGTATCTTGGGGGGGGGGGTATTTTTCATTAAAAAAAATTCTTGACATAGAATTCTGCAAGTGGAACTCCCTTCTCCACCATCGGCTTATCTCTCTATTCCAATCCCTCCTTTAGATGTATTTCTTCCACAAGGCTTTTCAGTGCTTATCCACTGTAGAAAGAAATGCATTATTTAACAAGGCAAGAGCAAGAGAACAGTGTATGCCCTTCACGTTTAACCATCAGCTGCTGGTATCTTGCTTGGGGAACCAGATTTTCAAAGGAGCTCAAGCTCTTGAAAGCACTTAGCAAAGTGGATGCTGGTGGGTGCTCAGCTCTTTTGAAAAACCTGGTCACCGTGTTCCTGATGGAAACTGTCGGACTGAACCAGATTTTTTTGAGGCTTTGTCCTTGAAAAAAACTATGTTCTCTATCTCTATGAAAACTCTTTGGCTTGTCAAACTTACAGCCCAATTCTTTTACTTGTTGACTGTCTTCCAGGAACACTTAAATCTTGCAGGTGCTCTGAAGCTTACGTTTGCCGGAGCCCTGTCTTCTGTCCCTGTGGCGCTGTCTGCTGTGGCTCCATCCCTGTACAGTACAGGCATTTTCACTGTGACTCACGGTGTGATTTGTTATGGCTCTCCTCCCTTCATCCAACTGGAGTCACGGTGGATTGCAGAGAAAAGCAGGTGTGTTAGCCGAGGATATCTTCCTTCCAGGGGCAAACGGGACAGGGTACTGCTTCGCCCAGCGGGCTTACTCTGGGGAACGTTTGCTGGGTTGTTGCCGCTGCTGTGAAGTAGCATCTTGGGCATTTCATAAAGTATTTTTCATTCCTCATATACCAGTTCAGCCATCAAATTAACAAATAAGGTTCTTGGAGGAGCCACCTGGGACCTATTGCAAGAGCTGGACGCCAGTAAAATCCAGTTGCATGTTGCAAAGGGAAAAGACCAATAAGGAAACAATAACAGAAAAGCTCTATTAAAAAGGCATATGGATACAATGTTGCTGGCCCAGTTAATGAACCTGTTATATTCAGTAGTGCAATAAAATCCAAAGTAATTGCAAATGAAACTTAATGCCTTGTAAAAGAGTTCCGCTCCTTTCTTCCATAGCTACAGCTTTCTGAAATAAAGGCCTGATCCAGCAGGAGGTGTATGTGTGCTGCACAGCTAAAATAGTGTTTTAGGAAACATCTGATTAGCTGTGGACAATGTTAAGGTTGTTTGAAATATTCTGGCTTTTCTGGCCAGCCCAGCCTTCTGCAGAGGGATGTGGAGCAGGGCAGCACATGGAGAATTTGACCTCGACCCTGTGCGTGTGGGATCTTGCATATTCTGGTCTTCCCTGCAGGCGCAGGAATCACTTCAGACTAGTCCAACCAGGAAGCTACTGAGGTGATGGTTACTTCCCCCCCCCCATTCTCAAATCCCTGTGTTTCACCGCCATTCTGACTAGAGTAGTGGGCTCAAAACCCCTGCAAAAGCAAGGCAGAGAAGTCTACCTAACCTTGCCTGTGTGCATATTCCTCCTGGGCTTTGGTCCAGTCTTTTTACTGCATGTGATTCCTGCTTCCTTCAAGCAAACCCCATTTGTTTGGGGAAAATAGACTCGTGATTTTGCTCTCTGTTATGGGTTTTGAATAGTAACAGTTTCTTTAAGTTGAAGGGTTGAATCCAGATTGTCTTTACTCAGCTCTCAAGTCAAACTTCCTTTATGTGAATAAGAAATACGTAGGAGGAGGGGATTTGCAGCACCAGCATTTTCTAGTTAGGATAATGATATTTTTTCGTTGTTTAGTGCCCAGTCTTTGGGAATTAAATAACTGCTTGAGAATTTTAGCTTCATTTCAAAGGCATGTTTCTAGTCCTTATGTTTCTGTGAACTCCCCCCTTCCCCCCTCCCCCCCGTGTAATTTGAAAGTGTGACTTGGTTATGCCTGAAAGACTTAGGATCTAGAAGGCAGAGAAAAATAACCCAAAGCTGATTGTTATTAAAAACAAACACCACCAGCCCCCTCCCCAAACTGATGGTATTTGAATTCCTGGGTTTGCATTGCTGATTTTGGGCCAAGGGAGCCGAAGGCAGGTAGAAGCCTGACTTGCGTTAGAGCAGAAGCAGGAGCCCGGCAGTTTGCTTGGAAAATGGCCTGAGCCGGGTGAGCAAGGACAGAGTGAGTGCAGCAAAGGGAAATACCAGCCCTTAGAGAAAATCCTTCCTGCTTCCACCCATAAAACCTAATTTTTCAGGAAAGAAGTATCAGTCCTGCCAAGGCTGATATCCCCTCCGCCTCCTTTACTAATCAGGTTTTCATTTAATTTGCAATGCTTCGTTTCCCCACATGAATTGACTATAGTTGGTAGATAAAGCCGTGAATGGCCCTTTTAAGTTCAAATGATGATTCTAGCTGCACATTCCTTAGTTTAAAATGCGCGGTGTCCTTCTTTCCTGGCATGTGCTAGCAGAAGTCACGGGGTGCACTCTAAGAAATAGCCCCTGCTTTCTTTATTGTTGTTCTTTCCTTCCTCTGATGGCGTGAGTCAGGGGTACTGTCAGTCTCTGAACCGGCAGCGTCTCCATTTCGGCAGTTAGTCTGCCTGTTTCATTGTTTGACTGAGCTGTGGCATGCTATAACTTTTATCTTGATTCTGTGCAGTTGACAATAAAGGGGCAAATTTCTGAAATTCTAGTGGGAGTTCTAGAGAAACTTCCTTCCCCCTTTCCCCCCTCAAAAGGAAGCAACCTCCTGCAAACTCACCAGCCCGCTTCTTTTCTGACAGGGTTAGAGCTGGAGTCCTTTATTAGCTTCCTGCCTAACCATGGGTTTGACTTGGCTTCTCTCAAGGTTCTTGCTGAAATTGGTCCAACGCTTTATCCTCGCATCCATCCACGCACATGAATTCCTCAGTGTCACAAGTTGGTTAAGATCCATGTATGTCATGGCATCTCTCCGTCTTTGCCCCTTCGCCCACCCCTGTGAAAAATGTAAGGCGTAAACGGAGGCAATGCAAATATATACAAGGTGGGGAGCCTTGGCGATATGGAACTAAGAGATGAGGGTGGTGAACACAGTCTGTGGAAGGCTATTAGGGGGGCTTTTCAATAACGAAATGCAAGACTGTCCCTTAAAGCTGGATGTGAAGTCTGCTGCTGTCGATGCAGGGATTTGTATTAATTTCAGTGAACTCTGGATCAGTCCCTTCAGAAGCAGCAAGGAATATGGTCCTAATCAGATGATGCGATTGTAGCAAAAAATAGGTCTCGGCATGTGTGCAGGACCCTAAATAAGACCTCAGGTATTTCAGAAGTGCTCATTAGGAAAGAGACAGATCCTACGCTTGGGGGGTCTTACAGCAGAGGCCAGTGGATGCTGTGTGCTTTGGAAACTCGGCTCCTTTGGTTAAATGAGAACACCATGTATTTTCAAATCTGGTTCCAGTTGTAGGTGTTGAATTCTTGAACGTCTCTTTCTGAATGAATTTTTAAAGACTGCCTCCCCTTCCATTTCAAAACTGAATTTTGAAAGGTATTATGTTCCTTCAGCTTTTGGGGCTGCACATTTACATGGTCAAGGAGCTTAGGAGGACCGCTGTTGGGAAATTAAAAAAAAAAAAAATCGGATATTTAGATCAAGGATATGAACATTTGAGATCATTTTAGAAACAGCAGGCCAGCCAGCAATTTTACAGCTAGGTCTTGATTTGAACTGTGAAACCCCAGCAAAGTTGGGGTATATGATCCCAAGACTGGGGTTGTCTAAACATGGAAATCACTCAGAACTCAAGTCAGCAAAAATGTATGTAAAGGCACTGAATAAATGCAGCGGTCATGGGTAGCTAATCTTCCCACCCAGGAGCTCTGGTATGCTCAGTACGCAACCATTATCATCTAAAATACTACCTGTCCCATTGCAGCCGGGATTTGGTCTCCTTGCCTGTGGATTAGACATAAGGAATATAAAACAAAATACATTCACAAAACCCTTGTGTTTCCTTTGCAAATTCAGGCTGTGCACATAGCTAATTCTTTTCATGTTAATCTACACTTACAACCCGATAACAAGCTAGAGCTTTCTTCTAACCAGGCTTGATTAAATTTGGAAGATTTCTTCCCAACAGGAGAACCCTTTCTGCTTTCATGCAGTAAACATGATTTTGTGCTTTCTGTATTTCCCTTTTTAATTTTTATTTCAGGAATTCTTTTTTTCTTATTATTATTATTATTATGAATAAGCTAGTTTTAAATCAATTTCAACAGCTGGAATTAATTTTCCTGTTACTGACTCTTCACTTGGGCCTGTCACAGAGCGGGAGGCTTTCTATTAGCATAAACATAACTGAAAGCTCTGGAATTTGCATTAATGTACTTTTAACAAGTTGACAGTCTTTTGGCACACGCTCTTGAGATCTGAGAAGCAAGGGAAAAAAAGACTGTATTATACCTTACACTGGCTGGATTGTAAGAAGCTGTCAGGTAAAACCTCAGGTTTCTTTTCCTACTACGAAAATATTGGACAAAATATCCACTCATAAGCAGGTGCACATATCTGACAATTTTGCAGAGTCCTTACTGCTTGCCTCCTAGCCTCTGAAAGAGCATGCTCACAACTCGGGAGCAAGCCGTTTTGTTGTTATTTAACGGATGTGGAACTCGCATAAGGGCTGGAGGTGCTGAGGTGCAAAATATTTTACAAAGTTTTTAAAAGGTCTCAGGAAATGTATGTTTTAGTGACAGGGCTATGGGCCCTTTGAAAAGTTTTCCAAACCCTGCTAAATACTTTGGAAGGGATGTCAAATAAAGAGCTGGTCCTGCAAGCCTCTTGCCTACCATGAGGTAGGATTTCAAGAGGGCAGTTTTCCTAGCAGATGACAAAATCTTAAGTGAAGACCCAAAACCTGAAATTATGGTTTTGAACATGGCTGTTTAAACCAAATAATTAAAGTGAGGGTCTTTCCATTTGCTTCCAGCTCATAATTGGTAAGTGAATTGTAGTTGAACCTGGCCTTCATTAGCTACAGGACCAGAACCCAATTTGTGGATAAAAATTGATGTTCCCACCAAAGGGCATGGCTGTAGCAGTGAGGCCTTAAAGGAGGACGAACATTAGGAAAGCTGGTGCCGGTGACGTTTGGCTGAGCTCTGCTGGCTTTGCAGTTGGTGTGTAGAAGTAGCTGGGCTACGGCTGGGTCAGCATGGGCAACCAACGGGCTAGTGTGTGCACTGATGTCTGCGTGAATGGGCTCTGCCACGGCTGGAAGCTGAAGGTCAACCGAGCCCCTGCACTGCAGGCATCAGCTGTACCACAGGGAGCTTTGGGTAGCTCTGGATCCCTCAGCTATGCAGGTGTTCTGCCTCCATATCAGTGGGGTTGATGTGTGTATTTACAGAATGCAGTAATCTTCCACCAATTACTTAGGATAAAGGTGTTGCAGTGTTTGCAAAAAAAAACGTACAAGCCAATATTAAATTTGCACGTATATTTACGTGTATGTGTTTCCAGTTATACTGGAAAAGTAGGCAGGAGAAAATACTTGGGCTGCAGATCAGACTTACATCAGTTGCCATGGGAATAAAAGGGAATACAGAGAATTGAGGGAATCCTTTAAACTACAGGATTTTTTTAAATTGAGTTCTTATTTGGCTGTTTATTTAGGCCCTACGTTAAGACAAATATGTGTGTTTAGCCAGCTCCTCCTGCTGGATCCAGAGCAACTATTAAAGCTTATTTCCATAGAGATACTGCTGATACTGGCCGCAGAACAGAGAAGAAAGGCCTGGGAGAGCCGCTGTGTGTAGTGGCACTCGGCTCGCTCTGCGGCCGGGGGCTCGCACAGCCCCCTCGCAGCTTGGCCAGTAGAGCCTGGCTTTGTGCTTACATGGGAAAGCTGCTGCCAGTGGTTTGGCAAGGCTGAGGTATTCATCTGCTCCGGGATTGGTCTCCTGGGTTTGCCTCTTGAGTATGGGGAGACCAAAATGGTACCCATTTGGTCTGGGAACTATGACTCGATCTGGCGGGCATGGGAGGGATATGACACTGTTTATGGTCAGCTGTATGGTAATAGTCTTGCTGCTGGGAAGAGTCACCAAAAGGTCCACTAGTTAATTAGCAGGGGGATTGTAAATAGCTAAAACCTGACTGAATTCCTCTGTCAGCTCAGGACAGGATCCTCCTGCCATTCCTCTTCCTGCCTTTACCCTCTTTGACCACAGTAGGTTATTCTCGAGATAATTTTTCCTCTCATGGCTGCTGTTCCAGTCACTACCATGACCCTCACTGTGGCTGTTATTCATTGCCTATAAGAAAAGGAGCAACTTGGTGCTGTGGAAGAGCAGGATCCCCTCAATGCCCTCCACAGCACTTGTAGCTTTCCCTTTCCCAGGGATGCTGGCTGAGAGCAGAGGCAGTCTGTCCTGCGCTGCTTGGCTCCCATGCTGCTCTCCTCTCTTGCTTCGACTGATAGAAGGCGCTTGAGGTACATCTGCCCAGCTGTGACCAAATCACATATAAGTTTTCCTGAGCTAATCTGCCTGTGTGCTTCTGGCTGCATGGAGCTCACTAAGCCAGGGGCCTAGTGCCTCCACCAGCGTTGACTTTGTCAGCATCAATGGTGGACGTTGCGTGAGCCAATGTTGACAGCATCAGGCCTCTGGTCAGGGTTCGTGTGTGCAAGCAATGGGCAGAGGGGCTGTGGGCTGGGAGAGCTTTGCAATGATGGGAAGAAGAGTGTGGGAGGGGAAAAGGGAAGAGTCCTTTGGTTTAGAGATACTGTCCACAGCGCTGATTCACTGGGCTAATCGGATCTTGGTGGCATTTTTCTCTGGTATCTGCTCTGGGCGTCTGTCACTGTTTTTGAGAATTTATCTTTCTCATCAGAACTTTGTTTTTTTTCTGTTTTTTTTTTTTTTTTCCTCTCTTCATTCAATGCCTGTAAGAGTAAAACATTTAAAAACAAAATGTCCTTTTCTCAGAGTTCTGTCTAGTAGGCCTAAGCTGTGATAAAGTTTCTTCTCGTGTGGATTGCCGAGGAACATGGGTGCCCCACAGGCAGTGGCCAGCCAGTACTACCTACAGCCTCTGCTGAATTTTTCCTTTTTTGGTAGTTCTCTGTTACCCCCGGTCTCAAAACAGTACTTCAGGGCCATGTGAGTATTTCCTTTTCTCTGCAGCAAATGCTGCTGTACAGTCATTTTTTGTCGAAGCATGTCCTATGGCATAGATCCTGTAGGTGAGGGTCTGGGGCCTTTCCTCAAGTCATCCTGTTTCAGGCAAGCTTGAGAAATGACAGACTGTGATTTTAAACTGGCAGCCCGAATGGGCAACGATGGAGAAGGAGCACTGTCTCACCTAGTGGGTCCTTGTTCATATCCTCCCACAGAAAAGGCCTAATGAAAAACAGTTGAGAAACTTTTATTATAGCTCAGGTTCTGGTGCTGTTGGCGGAGGGGTTTGAGCAACTGTTGTGGAGCTCTGCTCTGCCCTGTGCAATCTGACCTGCATGGACTGAGGTGAAGCCATGAGCTAAGTAGAGCTTGTGATGACCAGTGTGCCAAACCTCCAAACTCTGCAGCACAGAAAAAGGGGTTCAAGTATTAGTTATTATCTGGCAGCTGAAACCTCCCCACCAACCCCTGTTGTATCTGTTAAGCCTGATCACAGCATGAGAAGGGAGCTGTTTGGGGAATGACCGATAAAAGAACTTTAACTGTGCAAAGCTCCATCAGTGAGACCTCTCCGTAAACATCATCTGTTGTTAATTCAGCCTTGCATGCTTACAAACTGACATTTGTGTTGATTATTTCTGTTTTCTGGAGGAGAAATTTTTAAATATGGAAATGAATGGGGATGTATTTGCACAACCAGTTAGTATCCATTTCATATTATTATTGAATATATGTATTACGGAAGTGCCTAGAGACCTTAGATTATAGCAGGGCTTCACTGAACAAGGTGCAGAATATGCCTAGGGGAAATACGCCTTTCTACAAATCTCTCGAGACAGTTGTAGCCAGGGCAGACAGTTGGGCAGAAGGAGGGAAGCACGAGGGCTAAGGTGACCTGCTCAAGGCTGTGTGCAGGAAGGGAGGAGCAGAGCTGGGATGGGCTGCAGGCCTTCTGGCTCTGCCTAGTCCTTCAGCCTGGGGGCAGATAGCAGTGTTTAAGTGGGCAAATGGCAAATAAGAATAGCCATGTAAACAAGAGGGTAATATTGCTATAACTCTCTCTACAGTGTTTTTATTGTCCTTCTCTTGCTATGTCTGGCCTTAGACCCTGAGCTTTTGAGGGGAGAGTTGCTGGTTTTCTTGAGAATAAAGCATGATGCTAATTTTACACTTTTTCTGCATTCGAAGTGCCAGAGACAATAAGAAAAAACGTTATTGTTATTTAAATAATATCAAAATTCAAAGACTGGTCTCAAAAGCGTGTATATTAGTTTATAGGTCTGTATAAATCAACATATTTGCTTGTCTAGATTTGAGAACTTCAGATGAGGCAATGAAAGGAGATCAAATACAATTTTAAGTGGAGACAGAGGCTGTTCTGACCTGTTTTAGGATACTTTGATTGATGATTTGGGTGTGCTTGAGAATCGGAATACTCCTTTGCTGGAGCTGATGTTATGTGCATTTGAATTTCTATCATCTTGAACATGGAGAACCTCAGGAGATCAGCTGAAGATTATAGCCATCATAACTGCATCCCAAATGGGGCTGCTGTGGGACCAACGCCAACCTGTTTCTTGCAGACAGGTTCTGACCTAGAGAGTTAAGTCATTATTTTGAGACACCAAAAATGTAGAAATGCCACTTGGCAGGTATGTCTCGCTATCAAAGAGTGACACTTGTGATGACTCTCTTCTTGCTGAGTAATACCATAACCTAAAAGGCTCATACTAGTTTCCAGAGGTTATTCTTGCAGTAAAGTGTGATTTGCTTTGCATGCCTTGTCCTAAGCTATTGCCATCATCCTTACTACTCACTGGTGCCTTTGGCCTCATCTCTTATGGCCCAGAATCCAGTATCAAGTTTGTTTTTTCCGTCTGTTAGTGAAGGATTCCCAATAGCATTCAGGATTGGCCAAACTCTACTCCTACTGAAAAAAAGGTGGTTTTCCACTGACTTCATTGGGAGCTGTTAGAGCAGGGCTTGGTGCTGTTGGAAATCTCATGCCAGCTGACTGAGCAGGTGGGGAAGGGGCTCGAGCGATCTGGCACATTTCATGGCAGAAGCAGTATTTTGGAGGGTTATTGAGAAAACTGTCAAGAAAGGCAATGTTTCTGCGGTGTGGTAGGTTACCATGCTTAGGGGTGTTGTGGCAGGTGTAGGACACACAGCCCAGTACAACTGGAAGAAGTGGAGGAGCCAGTGGGTATATATGGGAGCATTTGTTCCTGAAAGGACCATACGTATTTCATTCTGCCTGGTCTATAATATTCCTCTGACTCTTTTTTTTTTTAACCATTCAGACTATATTGATTCTCCCCTTAACACTGCAACATCCCTTTTCTTGAATTCCCACAAGTCTTAATGCTGCACCAGCCCAACAGGGACTGGAACAATCGTTGCAATGCACAGGACATGTGCCAAGCCTGTATTTTCTGGAACTGGCAGTAGGCCGCAACCAAGAGCCCTCTCCCATCTCAGGGTGAGCAATTCTCACTGCCACAGCTGGCACCACTGGCAGCAAGACCCCAAATTGAGCTTTGAGTGCATGGGGAGGGCGTACAAAGGGAGCCCAGGTTTACGCAGCTTCAAGGAAACCTGTCCACAGTCTCTGTTTCATTGTCATCACCCAAAACTTCAGAACCTTCCTGTGATACCGGAATGGCCATTTGTTACGGTTATCACAACGGTAAAACTGTCAGGGGTAAAAACATCCCATTGTCCAGAAATAAAAGACAATAGCATGGGCAAAGAGGGCCCATCCTCCACACCCCCCTTCCCCTCGCGACTCCTCCACACTCAGGAAGTGGCAAGGCTGTACTGTGTGGCCAAAAACAAGGCAGAAAAACTCTAGTGAAAAAGGGAGTTAGAGCTGATCGGTAAGCCAGGCATGGGCGCTGAACATCTCTCAAGAGATAAGTCTCTGACGCTCGATTCTTTTCAGTCCTTTTGGAGACCGTGATAAGGAGGCGGCAGTTGCTTTGTCAGGGTTGCTCACGCTCTTTTGTGCAGCGTGTTCAGTCACTGAACTTGTTCAGATAAGACAAACATCTAAACTCCATTTCCGGAGACACATACCAGTCTTTGCACTCAGGCAATGGTTATACCAAGGGTGGGCTGCTAGAGACAGGTCTGAAGTTGAACGCCTGTGAGAAGGACACTCTGTAGCAACTGGTGGTTCTGTGTCTCCTTTGCTTCCTTGGAGCTCCGAGGCTGGAGTCCAGACTTTCCAAGTGGTCCAAAGATTTGGGGTATTTGGCAAAGGTGGCCACAAGCATGCCAGCAGTGGAGGTGGAAGTACTTCTGAAAAACTGACCAAAATTCTGGTTGCTTTGGGCTGAATAAGGCTGGGTCCTCCCAAAGTCTGGTCATATCCAGACTGGTGTGTATCCCCTTCACAGGATTTGTGAGTCCTCAGCCATCAGAAGAAAACTTGTTGTAGTTAGCGAGTGCTTCAGTCACTGCTGAAAGGCAGCCACAAGGGAATAGAAACGTGATTGATTAAAGCGAACAATGTCTGGGCACAATTGTTTAGGACAGACAGCGCAGGAAAATAACGTAGGCAACTGGAAATCTGCAGAGAATTTTGTAAGGTGTCAGGATGTGATAAATGCCCGAGGTAGAAATCAGCCTGGGTGTTACTTAACACCCCTGCTGCAAGAAGTGCTGGAGCAGCTCTTGTAACTGCAGTTGGCTAGAGTTTCTTACTAAAATCTTATGCAGAGAAAGAGGTTTGCTTTGGGGACCAGTCCTGACTAGAAGGAAGAAGCACTCCCCATTCAGTTGCCCTAATTTTTTCAGCTTCTCTGCTTTCTACAGAGGGCTCCCAAATAACTACTCATCTTGCTTTTTCCTGTGAGCTCTGAGAAGGCTTTGCCTGAGCTGGTATGGGCAGATATACATCAAACGGCTAGAGCTGTCCCCACTTCAGCAGGAGAAGCAGACTCAAAGCGGTCATGCTGTCTGGGCAGCAAGGGTTATGGGAAGCTGTGTCTGTGGGTGTTATATTTTCTGTTTTGAGACTCAACATAAAAAGGCTGAGATACAGGTTTGTGTAGAGACCTGTGGATTTCAGATGCATTGTAATATGCCTGAATGTTTTGTTTGTATGATTTTTGGCATCTCCCAGTCTGGCAAGAAGCAATCAAGCTTTTGCCTTCTCCTGGCCAGTTAGGGAAGTAAATACATCCCATAAACCTTCACACCCCAGAAGAGACTCGATTCCTTGGCAAGGGGATGATTCCGTCAGTTGGACAGTGGCAACCTGAAAAATGCTTGTCTTGTTCTCCTGGCCTGGGATGAAGCATGTCCTCGCTATGTGCTACCCACCATGAGTGACCTGAGGTCCCTTATGCCCATAAAAGCTCAATTTTGTAACTCATGGTGTTAGTCTGCAGCTCTGTGCTCAGCTTAATGGGAGGTTGATCCAGTTAGCCATGGAGGGGATGAGAAAATATGTCGATATTGGAATGGAGGGACTGCAGGAAGAAAGTGACATCGTTTGACTTTTGTGGGAGGGACTTTCCTGGTGGTATTGTTTTTCAGAATTAGGTTAAACTTAGTCACACAGTGGCGTGCATCCCTGGCTCCTAACTCAGGACTAGCCTCTTGCAGCCTCCTGAGGCCTGGGCTTGGTAGACCTGAGCATACAACCTAAGGAGCAAAAAGAGCTGTGCACTGCTTTTGAGGAGATCCCTCATGAAACTGCCATTTCACACAGGGTCAGTTTATGCACCAGGATTCCAGTAGCAGAGTGATGTTGGCTTGTCCTAAACTGGGTGCCTAATTTTGCTGATGCTCTACGCTGAGAATGGATGTACTTTAGATGCCTCCTAGGAGCCTTGGAGGGAGAGGGACTGCTGAAACATTGAGAACTGGCTTCCTTATTCTATCTGAACCTCCTATGAGATCCCTATGTGAAGGGTTTTAACAGAAAAATCTTCTTTCCCCTCCTCAAACAGGTTTCAACTAAAAGCTTTCAGCTAGCGATCTTCAGTGCTCAAAGGTCTTGGTCCCCATTGAAAGCACTGTCACCACTATGTCCCTGGGGCATGTTCCTCCCTGTGACCCTGCACAGTGCTCGGCTTAACTCTCGTGTGAACAGCAGTTGCATCACTTAGGCATCTAATCCCATTTATAACCCAAGATACCACTTACGAGATGCCAATAAATTTTAAAAACCCTACAATGGAAAGGCGTATTATTAGGCCATCTAGGATGCAGTTCTGTCAGCGCAGGGTTATTCAATTAACTGGGATCCAAGTCATTAGTATGGCAGGTGTGTTTTTGTTAATTGCTACTACCAGAGCAATGATTTAAAGCATTTCTGAATTTCAGTGACGTTTCCGTTCACTGCCACTTGCCCAGGGTCAAATACTGGGCCTAAGGCATGTGATGGTGTCCTCCTGCAGTAAACAGCAACAGAAAAGCCTGTCCTGAGAGATGCTCTTTCTGGGAGGAATGGATGCACACAGATCTCCTCTCCTTTCTCATGCCGCGTTGGATTCTCTTGGACAGATCACTCAGAAGTGCTGTGTAATGGTGTGGATTTCCCCACTTTTCCCAGGCTGTTTTCTCCAGAGGCTGGGAGCAGTTTTGGCAAGCGGTGACCTAGTCGTGGTACCAGGGACCAAGTGAACTCTGGACCTTGTGCTTCACACTTTTCCCCTGTGTTCTGCTGGTGTGCTGTGGGAACTGCAATAACACACTTTGCCTGCGGGCAAAACCACTGAGTTCCGCTGTCCTATGGCAGCGTTTCCCGGATGGAAATGCTTCTCCTGCTCTATCTGAATATACCCGTCCGCCTGCTGTGCACCTATTCTCTCCCCATATGCTGGTCCATTCTGGTGCTCTCTGCTTCCCCCAGGCTTTCATTTCATTTCAGTTTTGCTCTTCCCATCCCCAGACCAGCTGCCTGTCCCGAGGGAAACACTGCCTGTGTCCTTCTCGTGGAAGGCAGTTCCCTGTGTCAGGGAACTCCAAGAGCTGCCCAAGTCCTGAGCAGTGAAACTTTGTTGTTTCAAAGTCACATTGACCTGAGTGCTGCAGCAAACGTGTATAGCGTCTGCTGCCGTTGTTTCGCATGAGGGAGCTGCAGTCAAATATTAAAAAGGCAGCAAGAGCATTAAATTATTCGGCAACGGAACATTGTCATTCCTCCATAAAACTATTTTGACCTGTAGTTTTCTATGGAGTCCATTGCTCTTAAATGTGCAGTGAGAAAGGAAATTAAAAATTAATCTTTATTTCCATCTCAGAAGAAAACCTTAATTCTCTGCATTGAAATTATACTCGTAATCCAGGGTAATAAATTATAGTTTTTAATTGCAGCTAGTCACAGCCAATCAAATGGGAACGTCTCTCTCTCGCTTGCTTTAACTTTGCTATGCAGAAGAACTCATGGAGCGCTGGAAAAAATTCATGTACATTGACCCAGGCTCTTAACATCGTGTAGAATAAGCCCAGGACATATTACAACAGTCAGGCTCTGCTCTTGTCTGGTACCCTTGAGCCAGTGACCTGAAAGTACTTCATGGGCACCAATTGCGCCATACACACAAGCACAAGGAAATGGGCGAATTCTGCCATTTCCATGTGGGGAAGGTGTGGTGTAGCATCTTGTTCAAGGTTATGTAGTGAGTCAATGTTGAATGAGGAATAAAATCTTGATCCTGGGTTCACTTGCTTTTGACTATCAGACAACATCCTCTTGAGCAGGGAATAGGAGCCAGGGTGCCCTGCTGTGGCCCACTGACCAGCTTGGCTGAACTTCGAGCATCTGAGCTTTAGCATTGTACCTCTTCTGACAAAAAGGACGGCTGGTTAAAGCAGATAATTGTTTATGCTTGATGTCTGGTGTAAGTAACCTCTGTGTTCTCTCACATTACAGTATGTTGCAGAGGTATGAAACATTTCTCGGCACTTGATGTTGCTGTATTGCATATGATGAAAGCTACCTTGGAAATGGGCTTATTAGGGTATGGCATGCTTTAGCACAGCCAAGGAGGTATCTCTGTTCCCAAATAATCGATGCTTTGCATGAGCCAGCTCTTTCCATTGTTGTCCCACAATGCTTATCTGAGTACTTGCATACTCACCATACTGCTAGGTCGTCCTGGCTGGCTGTCATCTCACCACTCGCACAGAGGCATTTAGCCAGGGTTTGTTGTCTCTAAGAGCAGCCCATAAGGTGTTCAAATACCTATGCAGTGCAAGTACCTGAAAAGTTTATGTACCACTTTTCTCCAAGCAACCTAGCCTTGGGATTTTTTTTTTTTAATCCGGTCAGGTGTCTCAGTACTTCTGAGCTCAGGTAGGAAAAGGGAGAGCCGACAGGTGTGCAATCCTCAGAGGGAGAAATAGTGGTGGTTGGAGTCTACAATTCTGATTGCTCCTAGCTTTTTTCCCTTTTTCTTAATTGTACCTGTATGTGGAAGAGTAGACAAGAGAGAAAAAGGGTGGAGAAGTAGAAAAAATACCAGACACAGCTGTGGGAATTAAGTGAGGTCTACCTCGCTGTGGTGGCACAGTGTTATCAATATAATCACAGGGAAGGTGTTTGTTACTAATCAGGATTAGCCTGGCATGTCTATAGGCATTGATTCAAAAAAGACTGTAAAATCTCTGCAGTCAGGGTCTTCAGTCTGTGACCATTCCCCCTCATGAGCTCAGTACTGTTAGCTGCAATGAGAACAGCGGAGTGAAATCCTTATCCCAGGATGTGTAACAAAAACAAACAAACAAACAAACAAAATTAAAAAAAAAAACCCAGTACAGACAAAAAAAAAATCTAACAATGTTTTTGCCAAGAGCACTGATGTTGATGAGCAGTCTTTAGATTCCAGACAGGAGGTTCTGTGGGGTCTTACTCTGAACTTGTTAATACTGGCTGTTTCTAGAGAGCTTTAGGTGGGCAAAAGGAAGCATTAGCATGGGCAAAGCATCCCTTTACCCTTATGGCAGGTTCACACCCTCAGGAATTCTGCTGCCTGCCCCACATCGCTGGTGGTGAGCTGCTGTGCACATCAACCAAGGCTGCTGTCTATGGAGGACCTCTGAACCCTGTGCTGGCAGGGTGAGGGGCCACGCGTACGCCCTGCAAAGGGCCCTAGTGCAAACCCAAATGGGTTTTTTACCCTTTACCAGGGCTGCCTTTCCTAGTTGTATGATTGGTAGCTCCACATTAGCAGGACGTGTGTGCTGCAGGAGTTGTGCAAAAAGGCTGTGATCTACCCATGGGAAATTTCACGAGGGAAAACGACCGTTCTGGATGGGAATGGTGGTTGTCCCACGTGCCGTGGGGAGCACTCGTTCACGTGCTCTGCTGCCCCAGCCCTAGGGCAAGCTTGGAAGTTAGTTAAATGGTTACAAGGAGATAAATTTTGACATCCTGGGGTTGTTCTGCCATCTCTGGACATCTCAGGTCTTTCATGCATTTCGTTACACAGAGCTCTCACAGACATGTGTGTATCAGCAAGGGCTGCTTCTGTCTGAAGTCATGGAGATGTAGGTGAGCAGCTTGCACTGACTTATTCTGCTGTCTTTGCTGCTATCAGTGTGCAAGTTTTAGCTACATTAAAGGCAACTTATGTGCACTCACATATGGTAAGCACACCTCCGATGTGTTTTATCTGAGCTGCTTTTAAATGTGAGTTCTATTCCTTTCTTGGGCAGGATTCACCACGGTATAACAAATGGAACTGCTTGGAGGCTTTTCCTGGTGGTCTAGTTGGATTTTGCAGCCAGCTTTCTTCTCTTCTAGTTCTACCAATCGGATTTACCTCTAAGTAATTCTTCTTTCTTGGAGCATTTAAACATGAGTCAAAGCTGCATACCTTTTCTACTCTTTCCTTGTTTTCCCTTGTAAATTAGTTTGTCACAGTTCTTGGTCGTTTTTTATTCTATCTTTATTTCTCACCTTCTCTCTTAGTTTCCTACAGATAATGCAGTGGCAAAACAATTGTTGGGCCTCTTCTCCTAGTTGTTGAAACTGCAGAACAGCATACTCAGATATCTGCTGGGGTAAGTAACAAATAGAGCTTCTTATGGCTCATGTAAGTGATTCTTAAATTTTGAATGAGGCAACTTTGTGATGCAGAAAGCAGAGACTGCCAGTTACACGCTCACCCAAAACCTCTGTTTCCCAGCAGGGAGCAATCAGGGAGAACAGGAGAACACTCAGCGGACTATAACTTGTATGTGTATACAGACAAGGCTCCTTCTGGAAATTAAATGGTTTATCTAAACTTATCAGACTGCTGACTGCTCTTTAAAAGAGGTACTTCAGGGCTGGGGAAACAACTGCAGTTCTGTTTGTCAAATCTAAAGGAAGAATGATCCTGGAATTTATTATCCTGTATGTGTAATTTTTGTATTTAGCAAAATATTGAAAGAAGGATTTATGAACTAAACAAACATGTTTCCGGAAGATGATGGCAGCTGTATGCCTTTAGCAGTAGTGGCGGCATGGTGAATATATCTCATCAGAAAATCTTTTATTTTATGGGACAATAAAATCAATGAATGAAAGCAAAAAGAGAGGTATAATGGATCTGGATTTTAACAAGCATATGAATCAACATCTCATGAGATCTTGCCTGAAAAAATTTAATTGTATTTGACCCAGTACATGCAGAGAATAAGGGAAAGAGAATAGGAGGGGTAATCTTGTGGCTATGGTTGGAGATTTGACTAAGACGGGATGGCCTGATTTTTAGGGCCTCAGTCAGTGGATTTAATTCCTTGCTCTACCAAGGACTTCACAAGGGCACATCACTTCTTTTCTGTGGATCTTGATTTGCCATCATTAAATGAAGAACAGAACTATTGCCCTTCTTGCTTGTGGGAACAACAGCATTTAAAATTGAGAGGTTCCGTGAACTGTGGGAGTGGAGACCGTGTCACAACATCAAATTTCCCCCCCCCGCCATAAAAGCAATTATTAGAAATTATCCATTTCTCATCATTTCATGCTTCACGTACAAGGGAGGACAGATTCTGGTTCCTATTAGAATAGTAGCATTTCATACACGTTTTCCATCGGTGCAGTTATTGATGCAAGCTGCAGAAACAAGAAAAATAAGGCAAGAGGCCTTTATGACTACGGGACAACCCCTTCCCCACAAGTAAGTGTTATACTTATGTTACAGGCAACTGATTTTTTTTTTTCCTTCGATTTGACTAGGATTGTGTGGGAAGAGGAAAAAGATTTATCTGGTGTTCAGAAATTTCCTGTAGTGACAGCAGGAGAGAAAAAATACCTTTTGCTTTTCCACTCTCCTGGAAATATGTAAGAAGAGCTCTTCAATGGGGCTACACAGTGATCTTTCAGGCTCATGACTATGCCATGTAGTGTTTGCTTGGCTTCCTGGCGACTGGGAAGGAAAGGGGATTGCCTTCTGTGTCCCCCAGCAGCCTGGGGATGCTGCTGTTCCTGGTCCCAGGAGCGTTTGCTTTTGCCCACTCCCTCAAACATGTGTGCTAGCCAGAGAGATTCTCTCTAACGTAGGCTGAGTAGCTCTTCCTCATGCGCTCTTCTGTATCAAACACTTCCCACCTTGAAAACTTCCTTGGTTAACTGCTCATTTCAAAATCATTATTAATGTATTTGCACAGGGATTTTGGAATTTAATTAGCCTCTTTTGAACTGCTCTTAGTGTGTTTGTCTAGAGAAACAGAAAATCCCTTCATGACTTGTTTGCTTTTTTCTTTCACCGGTTTTCACTGGAAGGGAAAGATACCAATGGGTTTTTGCAGGGTTGCATCCCCCTGATGCGACTGGTGCTGCGGCTGAGGATAAGCCGTGGGGCTCTGCGAAGGAAGATGCTGCTCCTGCTGCGCATCAAGACCTCTCCAGTCCAGGGCAGGGTGTGTGAGCGTTGGCGCAGGCTGGGCTGCTGAGCGCAGTAGGACCTGGTCAACTGGTGATAAGGATCTGTGCAATGTCTGAGCGCAGGGCTCACTCTTATTCCCGACCCAGACACCTTTGCACTGGGGCAGCTGTGCTGGCTGAACTGGGCTCCCATTTCCCTCTCCTCTTCACTAGTTTCCCTTGGGAAATTCAAATTCCTGACTGTGATTTGGATGTATCCCACTTCCAGAGGCCAATTGGCACAAGGTTATTTTCATCTCGCTTCTTGAAAGTGCATGTTGAGGGCAGTGGTTCTGCTACGCCGCATCCAGAGCGTGTGGCAGGCTGTGCGTGTACATGCGTGCAGATCTGCAGGCGCTCGGTTTACGTTTGAAGGCTGTTTTAAGGTGTTTTGTGGTTGTGTGGTTTTGTGGTTGTTTTTTTTTTCCTTTTGTCTGATCCTGCTTTGAAAAACAAGGCAGAGCAGGGACGGGGTTTCTGGTGTTCCCTGCCGCCGAGGGAGCGTGCACATGCGTCCTCTTTCTCTCTCGCAAACCACAGTGGTTATGACCACTGCCTCTGGTACTGTTGTATTGGTCCCAAATTGAGGAAGGATGACTAACTTAATCACTTGATAGTTTTGATTTCTAAAATTAAACAGCCTGCCATATGTACAATGCTGTTACTATATTTATGCCAGCAGTTGTTAGCAGGCAGTATCAGCCGAGTCCGAGGGGCTTTGCAGCTGCAGCTTGTGCCTGTGCTGCTGGTGTGTGTGTACACAGATGTTTCTTCACCCTTTTCCTAAACGCAGCCCTGTAGACATTTCTCTTGTAAAAACAAAAGCACTTGTGCTCATACAGCTTTCTGGACAAACTCTCAACCATCGCTTTGTAAACGTGTCCTGATGCTCTTTGGTGTGTCTCAGCTCCAAAGAAGGGGTGGAAGGGTTGAGGGACTGGAGCAAACCCAGGAGACGGTGCAGCAAGCCAGAATTGCAGGCTCTGGCCCCGGTGCCAAAGCAGCTGCTCTCTGAAGTGTGAGGGAGAGCGGGTGAGCTGCAGAACGGGGCTTCCCTGGGGAAGTGGTGGGTGCTCCCCCAGGGAGTTACTTTGAGATCGGTGCGTGGCCCCAGGGGACACATGGCAGGGCGCTGTCTCGGGCTGCCTGAGCTGTTTGGTGAATAAGGGGATGAGATGCCTTTCTTCTACCGTTTGCTTTGTAGGAGCTGAGATAGCGCTGTGCAGATTTATTTGGATTCTAGGAGAGAGGAAATAAGAGGAATAAGCAGTGGATAAAAGCCAAGGTGAAATGTACTGAAGTGGACGGAGTGGAGCCTCGTTTTTTGGAGGAGGACAGACTGAGGGATGAGATGTTAGTTATTATTTCAGTTCAGGCAACATTCCTCTGTGATCTTAGACACTTAACTTTGTTTTCTAGCAGGAAATCTGGCTTGCCTGGCAGAAGGATTAAGAGATGGCACGAATATTTAGCACTAACTAACTAAGAGTGTTTGGGTGAAACTGAAATATTTTGACATGTTAAATCTGATTTTACCAACTGACTTAGTGACTTATATGTGCTTTGTTTGGTGTTGAGCAAGTGTTGCTGCAAAGCATTAGCAGCAGTGTGTTTTGGTAGGGTTGTATGTGCTTGTTGAGTAGGTGGCAGGAGAGGGTTTGTTTTTCATTTGCTTAGGCTTTTTATTTAAAACAATGGGAATCCTTGGAGATTTCTTTCTTGTGGAATAGAGCTGTATGGATCTGGCAAGCGTATGTAATGGAAGCAGAGAGTATCTCTGTCCCTGAGGACAATGTCAAATTGAGAAACCCGTAACAGTTAGATTAGAAAAAAAACAAATTATAGACAAGTTTCTGTGCCTGCTGCACACTCTCCTCTAAGGACTCATGAACGATCCTGGGGTACAGGGACACCTCAGAGCACCCAGGGGTGACCCGTGGGACTTCATAACCCTGTGCACTAACCTGTCACTTGTCCCTGCAACTTTTGGAGATCGTCTTCCGTACCTGAACATCATTCCAGTGTCTGTAAACTGTCTATAGCTAGTTCTTGTTTGACTTTTAATGTTGCATAAGACTTGCATGCATGGATCAGTTTTCATTCTGGAATTTCCACACAACATGCAAATTCTTTCAAATTTCATCGACGTATAGGGGCAAAAAGAAACACTGACAAGTTGCTTCTTCAAAATCTTCCCTCCAGTATTTTTCTGGGGTAGTGGTGGTGTGTTTTTCCATCTACTTCCTTCTGCTCCTTGTTTATTGGGAACCAAGGAGGAGGCCTGTTGGACTGTTCGCTGTTGTTTATTAAGCTTGCTTCCTTTAGGAAGATTTTCAAGCCCACTGTGGCCAAGGCAGGGAAATGCCTTCCTATACTCCACCTCTGTTCAGAGGGCAGGAGTCTGGTATACAAAAACAAACAAGCAAACTTTGGGAATAATCCTTTCTTGAAGAGAGACAGACCAGACTCTCGCAGCATTTGAAGGTTTTTTTTGGAAACCAGGGATCAGCATTGCCATGGATTCACAGAACTGCTTTTGTACCTTAAAACAGCACTTGCCTTTGCAGGCAAAAGGAGCCTTTATAATTACTGTTTTGTCTGTGGATAGTTCCAGGTAAATTACTTGCAATTCTCGCGTGTCTAGAAGGCGCAGAGCGTTGGGAAAGGAGGAGGGATGCTTCTGTGCCAAAGGCAACGTGGGCAGCAGGCAGGTGAGCTGGCTCTTCTCTCTGGCTTGTCGCCTTGGGTAGCTCAGCCTCCCTGCTCAAGTTCTGCATCTGAACAGTACTGGTTACCAGTATTATCAGTAATACATGATAAATTATTAACATTTGGAAAAGGCTTGACTTTATTTGCAGAGAGCTGCTCTGGGAATGCAAGGATGACTGTGTCTTTTTCTTTTTTATTTTTTTTATTTGGTTAACTGACTTTGAGTTCATACTTGAACTTATGTTTTAAATGGTAAAACTGCAGTGTCAAGGAACTTGCTGTTTATGCCAGCAGAGCATTTGGTCCTCTCCTTTTTGCTGTGTTCTCTCTCCCTCCCATCTTGAAGGCGATGTGGGATATATTGATTCTAGCTTTTAGGACTTGTTCTATTTATGAACCCAGATTGTAGTATAAAGGTACGAACACCATTTGAAAATAGAAGATCTATATTAGAATGACAAAGAGAATAAATTAAGGCAGCCCCCCCCTCTAATCGTCTGCTGGGCTGCTGTTACCGGAGGGAATGCCCCAGTGCTGTCTACCTGAATGACGCTTTAAGGTCTCCAGCATCAGGAGATTTTCTTGAGCACGGTATTGATTTTTGTTACCACATTAAGCTTTTAGCTTTGCAAATGGCTTTCTTTGAAATCATTAATATTGCGATGCGCGGCATGAGGGGTGAAATGGCTCTGCTGCTGTTGTGCAGATACTGTCTGTGATCACTTCCTTCTTCCCTTCCTCTGTGGAAGCCCCATTCAGCTGATGCACCTGGAGGAGAGCGAGGAGAAAAGGAAGTAAAGTTGCAAGCCAGGATGGCCTCTGATCTGGGTGAGGAAGACCAGTTTTTCAAGAAATTGAAGGCATTGGTTTAAGCTTTCTTGGTGGTTGTGAGTGTGGGGTGGGGGAGTCAGAGCACAGCCTGAGGCTGTGGTGGTTGGGGTCCTCTGGGTGAGTATGTGGTTGTGTAGAATGGATGTGGGGAGGCTGTAACAGCTCGGTGGGGTCTGAGACTGGTCATCAGCATGTTTATTCCTGCCTGAATAAAAAATATTTGATAAACTCAGTTATCGGGTAAACTCGGACTTTCCCACCTCAAGACTGAAGATAGTTAAAATAAGTGGCGACAGGGCAGGACTGGAGGGCTGTTACTAGCTTGGACTGAGGTTTAGACCAGATCCCAGGTTTGTTCCTGTTAGAGAGACTAACGCAGCTGATTCAGTAAATCCAGATGGTTATGCTTGTTTCAAATCTCTCCGGCTCCCTGTTTGATGGGAACTGCTGGCAAACAGGAGCATGTTACTGCAGATGCAGCTATGCTGTTTGAAGCAGCTCGTTCCCTTCAACCCTTGTCTCTTCCCTCTGTCACTCTTCCTTCTCCATACCCTTCTTCCTAGCCTGGCTTCCTACTTTCGGGCTATCCCTCACCCCAGGGGAGCAGGAGGGATACTACAACGTAGGTGGATGCTGTGAAACTGTCATCCTCTGCCAAAGAGTGCAGAGAGACCCACTGGGATGCCCAGACAGAGTGGGGATTATCCACAGTGGGAATGGTCTTATCTTGCAGCTGTGTTGCATGGGGGGAATGTTAGTACCAGCTCTTTTGCTCTGGAGGAAAGAAGGGGAGAGGGGCTGGCTCACCTCTTAGCTGTTAAGATTTTCTGTTTCTTGTTTCTCAACTCCTGCGCAGCATCACTGCTTTCTCTGAACAGCTTTGTCCCAGGAGCTCACAGGGCTTTAAAGAGTCCTGTGTACCAGTCTTCCTGCTGCTCCAAAGTGGAAGGATGGGGGCCTTCTCCATGGACAAAGTGAGGTCTCGCATGTGCCAGGCAACCATCTAGCAGTGCACATCTGACCTTCACATAGTTGTGCTTGACCCTAGGTATTACTTAGTGTAATGGGCTACAAGTGTCTATCCATCAGTATTGCCCCCTTTGCCAAACCTCAAAAAGCCAGTTTACCACAGGATTTCAAGTTTCTAGGTGTTTCCCACTGGTTGGGGCAGGACCCAGCTCCATGCTGTTAGCCCATCTTGCCCATCCGCAGTCACAGGAAGTCCAAAGGTTGCTAAAGGCGTTCCCTTTCTGATTGTCTGCAACACCTCCCTCCCCTTTGCTGCATAGCAGTTGATAGTGCCCTACAAAGGATGAAGCAATGATACAGGACAAAAATAATCTTCCAGGTGCAGAAATAAATCACTGCTTTCCCGGGCCGTGATTAGTCATTCCTGGATCAGTCTGGCTCCCTGGTCTTTCAGGGTCTGTGCGTACGAGCCCAGCAACCTGGGTCCTTCAGGTCTAATAATATTGTTTCATTTCAGGACACTGCAAGGAGCTTTTTGCCCTTAACAATCCTGACTTCACTGCTGTGGTGAGTTCCTGGGAGGCACGGAGGTCTGAGAGGCAAGAGTACCCTGTTACAGAAAGGAGACGGATGTTGTGATTTGGTCACAGAAATGACAAGTGCCACAAGCCTACAGGCTTCTGTATCATCTGGCCCTCGTAGTTATTTTAGTGTCAGTCCTTCATGGAAAGGAGGGCTGGAAGGGACCCGGAGGGATAGTTTATTCCTTTCCACTGCCCCAGAATGGAATCCACTCACTCAAAGATGTATTTTGATGCAGTATAGCACAGTATGGGCTCTGCTCTCTGCTTCTCTGACCAGCTCTGCCTGTTCCACTCCCACCAGACCCTGTTGGATAACCCTCTGCAATGCACATGGATCCTGCTCAGGTAGGAAGCTGCCGTGCCCTATTCTCCTTCATTTCAAAGAACGCTGCAAAGCCAGACCCTAGTTTATTTGCAGCAGCAGTTATAGGCAACCCATCCCATTGCTCTGGAGACGTGATGTTTATCCTTCACCTAAAGAAGGAATTCGTACACACAAATGTATATGTAAAGCTGGAGCATTAGTAACAACTCTATCTCTACTTTGATTTAGTTCTTAATAGTCTGTTCTCTGTTGTGTCTTCATCCAGAGAGCTCAAATAAGGGGCAGTCTTTCTCATCACTAGAAAGTGTTTCCCAGGTTTGCTGACAGCATGTGTGCTTGGGGAAGTGACGAGCCTCCTACCTTAGAAAGCAGCAGAGAGCATTTTTCTTTTCTGCGGTCTTCCCCCCGCCCCCTCCCCCAGTCCACTAGTGTGTCAAAACCTTGAGTTTTGTGTAAAGTTGTTAAATAAGCTTCCAGGCAAAATAAAAGATCAAAAGGGGTCTAATTAGCTGCAGTCTGCTTAGGAATTGTGGATGTTCACCTAGTTTCATAAATTGACACTTTTAACATTAAAACTCAAAGCAAAAAACGATGTAATTATTCCCTTTTTTTGAAGCTTAGGTTTAATGTCTTTATTGAAAATTGGGTACTTCTATGGCATCTCAAGATGCTTTATTCTATCAAATCTGGAGCAAGTCATTTTTCATTTTGGATTGTAATGTGGTATAAATGATAAGGGCCTGATTCAGAAAGCTTTTTTTTTTTCCCCCCCTCTGGCAGCCTGACGAGAGAGTTTCATAGTCACATCACAATAACCCTGAAGATAATCTATGGTTTGAGTCTTTGTGAGGCTGCTCACTTTAATACAAGGGAAAGAGTGAGATTTTGAGCTCTTAGTTAGGGTGCCCGAACTTAGCTTGTCATCACAGGATTTCTAGTTCTTTTTATTTTTTTTGTCTTTTCCCAGACACAGGATGCCAAGGCAAAAGTATATTTCTCCTACGATATTTCTGTGTTGCGATCGTGTCTCTGGGAGTACGTTGGGTCTAATTTAAGTCTCGGAGAAGGTAGCAGGTAGCTGAATGGAGAACATCTGGTGGTTAAAGCAAAGGAGGAATGAGACATAGATGAGTTTTGTTATAAGGTTTTCAGTTTTATTCTGATATGACCTGATCACGTGTCTTGTTTCCCGGTCTCTGATCATTTGGACGTACCACGTGTGATTCACTTTCACATGTTAAACCTCACTAAATTTGACCTCAATAATCTAGAGTAGCACGGACAGATGAGGGGAGGGTCATCATGAAGTCATGTGTTAGAGCTGGATGGGTTACAAATATTATTTACACTGTGGCAGGACACACGGACTCCATTTAGAACCAGAGGTTGATGGTGCTGGCATTTTACTAATGCATAGGAAGTCCTGGTGCCTGCCCTAAAGACCTTACCACCCATAAAGAGAAATGGCAAATGCAGGGTTTGTGTGAGGGTAACTGCAGAAAAGGGTCAGTCCCTCAGTGAACTTTAAACTTTTTTGGGATGTTTATCTAAAAGTTCATGCAAATGGAGGTAGGTTTCTTTGATCTGAGATTCTCATGAGAAATGTCTTTGTAATTTCAACTGCTCCCTGGCTTGTGTCAGAAATACTGTGAGTGGGGTCTCCCTGGGGATTCGGCACAGCCCAGGTTTTAGCTGGGCTGGAAGAGAAGTGGGGTGAGATTTATGCATCAGAACAGGGCTTGCAGTAAAGAGCTTTTTATTGGCATCTTTTATATTGTCCTTGTTCAAAAGTTTCAATTCTTGATGATCATGCTGGGCATAGGTTCAAGCTTTCATTTGCACTTGGCTCAGCTCAGATGCTGGAGGAAACTTCTGTGATGGGAGACAGATCCTTTTCCTTCAAAAACATAATTTCTCAGTAGACGGTAGGATTGGATTAGAGCTTCCTTTAAGAATCCAGTAGGGATTTGCTTGAGTGTTTCTTACTCTGCTTCTCTGATGCAGTGTGGTGATTAGAGGAGACCTTTTCAGGTGTTCCTCTGAGGGTCTGAGAGCAGTCTGGCTCCTTGCTTCTGTGGGTTTTTCAGTAATTAGAACTCACCAAATGAAAAGCTTGGTACGTTCATATATTATTGATTCATCAAGGTTTTCCTGAGAAGAATGGATGTTCAGAATTCATTACTCCTAAATTATTTCATTGGCTACCTAGTAAACAGGAATTGCTTTCTGACCCTGAGACAGCTGCTTTCTGGAAAAGGTTAAGACACTCTTTTTTGTACATACTGTATATGGACTTCACTGCCATACAGTGTATGTATGGTCTGAGGCCTTTTCCCATGTGCTACTTACCAACGTGCCCAGTGGCTTCTGTGGGAAGAGACAGAGCCCAAAAGCAGCTCTAGAAGCTGCTGCAGTTTTATGCAATAAGCAGCTGATGGGATTTAGTGACATAAGGCTGCTTTTGTTAAGGAGTTAATGAAAAAGAGTTTGGTCCCTCTGTCCCAGCCAGAGCAAGAGGAGATGGATGTTCTCTCTGGCTATAGGTTGGGGGTCGACGACTTGACCTCCAGTGAACAGTCAAAAGTTGCGGAGCTCCTCCGTGCTGTAGGCTGTGTTGCTGGGAGGGTTTGTGTCATGCAGAGCACCACTCCTGGGAAGCTGAGTTTGGACAGCCCAGAGCAGCTTGCATCTGGCTCTTGTACTGCCATAATGGTCATTAAATAACACTTTAATGCTTTAGAGCTCAATGTTTTTGTTTAAGTATTAAATAAAGATTTTCTTTTAAGGAAATTTAGCTTAATCATCTGGTTGCGTGGCTGACTTGAGCAGGAGCACTAAAAGTCTGCAAAATTCCCCAAATGCGCCAGAGAATGGAAGTCCTTGCGATTTCATAGAAGTAACTGGACTAATAGGTTTGTGATCTGTGACTGGGGGACGTGAATGTGTGCACATGTTAGGGGTAGGAATCCAATGTGTCCACCAGAATACGCAGCTGCTACCTTAGGCGAAGCGAACACACTCTTTGGTTTTTCCTTTGCCTTCCCTAGTGTAGGCAGGCAGGTGTAAGCAACCTAAGTGCTTCATTTAGACGTATATGATTGTTTTCCCTTTTTTTCTCACTCCTCAGGAACACGCAAGTCTTGTATGTTCCAATTACAGTTTAACCCTTTATAAAGTCATTGAAGTTGGCAGATACACCGTACAGCTGCCCCTCGAATCCACTGTGGTGCCTCTAGATAATGCCTAGTGCTTTAGTGCCGATCCAAAAATTCCTGGAGTGTACATCACCAGTTAGGTAATAAAGAGAGAAAATCTTATCTGAACATGGGATTATAACTACACATTAAAGAGTTGGATTAGACAGGCTATTATATGTATTATTACTAGGTTTTGACTACCTACAAACTGGGGCATTAATCATGTAATTATGTAACTTATGATTACCTAAAAATACTCCCTCTTCAAATTGCTGTTGCAAATTTGATCTTTCCTCTGCTGAAGTGACCTGTCAGCTGCTCATTGTGATTCATTAAATATGTTGCAACTGAGTTACAACCATTACTAGTTTTACAGAATGCATGCAAAACCAAGGATAACCCTTTCTGTTTCACTGAAACAAGCCATCATGGGTGTTGATGTGTGTCTCCCTCACCTAGTGAAGAACATGACGTCTTGGTCCTAAAGCTCTCTTCCAATGTTTTTGGTTCTTGAGAGTTTCTTAGGAGTTGTCAAGAGTTAGAAAGCCTCTTGAGAGCAATGTATCAGCATACAGAAAATCGTAATAGAATATTAACTTCTATAATTGCTTGGGTTTTATAAACTTAATATCAGATTACTTTCTTTTGACCATTTTGTTTTCAGAAGCATTCATCAGAGCACTGGGTTCGTTCCCTTTTGACTGACAAATTTTGGAGTCAGACAAGACACATCTCTCCGATTACTGCTGGACAAGGCTTATAGGTAGAGATAATGTCTTTTATTAGACAAACTAGTATGGCTGAGAGAGCTTAGGCAAACTTTGAGGCATGTGAGCCCTTCAAGTCTGAAACAGAAACTTTCAATGCTAAGTACATGCTGAATAAGCCGCTGTTTGGGGTTTAGTTAGATACATGTCAATTAGACCATCTTAGCAAGTACTGGTATCTCTAGGTCATAACAGCAACTACACAATATTGCTAGATTATTTGTAAGCATTGTCTGGGACACAGATGAAGGGTGGCAGAATTTTGAGGAAAACCTTAGGTGTGGGAAAGATGTGTTTCTCACAGATGATCTAGTAGCAACATACGAATTTGAAAGCTCCTATTTTATGCTTAGGAGTGTGTGTCCTCCAGAAATGACTCAAGTGTGCTTCAGATTTTCTTCCCTTTTAACCTCTGCAGGCTTTTGCAGGAAGCTTGGAAAATGGCTTTTATGTTTACAGCCTTTTCTGCCCTGACACAGGCAGCAAAGTCTTCAACATGGAAGCTGAAACCCTGTCCCTGGGGTAGCGAGTCCATGGAGAAGGTCACATATGACTGACAACGCTGAACTAGTGAGATCTGCTGTTCTGGTTTTGTCAATTATTACCCTGGCCTGACAAACGTTCTACCATGAGCATTGTGGTAACTTCTTAAACCTGATTGGGAGCTATTAAAGAGTGATAAAAATCAGATATTTCTGACCATGGTGATCAAAGGAGGAATTCAGTGATACTACAATAGGTGCTTGGAGTTCTCCAGGCATTGCCATCAGTATTGTTTAATGACCCAAGTGCTATGGCTATGTTGGGTAAATAGCAGCTTTGGCAGGGATATAGAAAAGAAGTTCTTAGGAGACAGGGATTTTGGAGCGACAACATAACTTGGTTGCAAACTGTCTGCTTTTCTTGGACACTGGCAGTTGTAGTATTGTGACTGTCTGCCAGGAGGTTGACCCCACTTCCAGAATCCTGAGTTATTCAGAAACCTGCATATTTCCCCTCTCAGGTTTCAAACATTTTGCTTGTGGTCGAAAGGCAACAGTTCCACCAGCTGAGCTGTTGAGGGTTTCTTTCTGGCTGAGGTTACAGGGCACATGTTAAAAGCTGGTGTCAGGTGAACGTTGTCTAATAGGATTCTGAAATTTTCCTTCTCCTTTAAGAGCGAGGGTAATTTAATGCTCACACCCTACCTATAGGAATATGCTGGTTCAGGAGCACAAATCATCCACTCTGCCACGCTGAAAGATTTTAGCAGCCTGGGCTAAGAAGTTGGGAAGCATGGAAAGCGTTACACTGAGAGCTCGGTGAGAGTAGCCACCAAGTCCCCTGGCAACTCAGAACGTTTTTTCCCTGTGTTGTGTCTTTCACCCCAAACTTGTGGGCATCCTCACACTCGGTGGTGTGTGGAGCAGTGGCTCGGGGCGAGGTTGGCTTGCTGCACCTCAGGCCTTTCATGTCTGAATCCCCCAAATTGCCTGAGCCCACCACACGTTGGAACAGTGTGAGTCTCCTTGTTCCTGCTGACCAACAGCCAGCAATTTCCCGGGCATCGAGTACATGTGCGTGTAGGACTGAGTCATTTCTTTGGGGCTATTGTTTAAGTCTTCAAACCATGGAAGGAAACCAGGAGCCCGTTTAGATGTCACTAAAGGTCACTGGCTATTTTTATAGATTACATTAAAGAAAACCAAAACTGCATAAAAAGAATATTCAGATTGTGAAGTCAGGACTTTGAAAAATATTTTTGCTGTCAAACTATCACAAATCACTCCAGAGTATGTGCAAACTGATTTTTCAGGGGCTCATAGCTTGGCCAAAGGTGCATTACTCTTCATGTAAAAAAATTATTCCCTGGCACCATTGTGACCTTCCTGCTAAAGTTTAAAGCAGTGCTCCAAACTATAGCACTGAGATTGTTCAACCAAACGCTTGCAAGGGTATCAGTTGTTTGTTAGTTTGTTGTGGTCTTTTCTGTCTGCTTTGGTTTTGATGTCATTCCATCAAACATTTAATTGGGAGACACAGCATTAGCTTCAAACTCATTTTGAAGCAATGAACATTAGTCAGACATAAACAAATGGGCTGGGGCAAACTATACGACTGCCAAGCGGTGGGAGAGATTTTAACAAGGGGCTTTGCAAACCGCTTCCCTGAATGAACGGAATTGCTGCAAAGCAGAAAACAGACCTCAGCCTGGGCTCTGATGGATGGAAGGAAGCAGGGCTTGGACGGCAAATGGAAGGCACCGAAACTGCACAGCCTTGAGCAAGGTACGCGAGGGCTCAGAAAAAGCGGGTCAGGTTGGGAATGCTCTTAGTGAGCAGGCCTGGCTTCGGAGTGATCCGGGCGGGGAGGTGGTGGACTTTGACAAGATGGTGCAGCTGGGTGGTGGCTTGATCCAAAAGGCAGCCAGCCTGCTGTCTTGGGGTAACGTTCTGGTGGTTTCAAGGCAAGTTATGAGGTTAAACTGGAGGTTATGAAGTTAAATTGGCCCCCATGGAAATGTGGGTCAAAATGCTAATAGGTACATATACAAAAACTGTGCAGGCAGCAAACTTCTTGAAAAATTGCACTTGCTGTGACCAGAACTCAGACACCATAAAGTAAGGAGTAACCTTTGCTAATCCTCAGTCATCACCACTGCAGAGTATTACAGATGAGGTACCGCAGACCAGAGAGGCAGGTGGGACCTACTCAAGGTCTTATCTCAAGCTGGAGCACAGCTGAAGGTTCATTCCCAGGTCCATGGTCTCACTGCTGGAACAAGCTGCCCAGAATTACTGGGAATACGTTTGTTTTTAATCTTTGCACTGTTCTCCTTGCTGAGGTGCCTGGAATTTATCTCCAAAACATTTTGGAGGGGAAATGTGATCATAAAGCTAGAGCTTTGGGCTATGCATGCTTCTTTTCAGGCTCCTAACGTCTTTGAAAGGGGTAAGTGTTACTAACCTGCCTCCTTTGTTTTTTGACAAGGAGAGTAATTTAAAAAAAAAAAATTTAATCCTTTACGCTGAGTTCATGTCAGCTTTAGCTTAACTCAGCCCACATTGCAGGAACTTCGGGAGGCGTTTTATGTTTGTTAAAATAGATTGGGGTCTTTTATTGCTTTTATGACTATATCACGAACTGGGGCCAGAGCTTGTTGTGACTGGCACGTGCAGTGGTTAGAGAAGTCCTGCCCTCGGTGGCACAGGTGAGAGAAAGCCACTCAGCCCTGGGGTGAGGTTTGCCGAGCAAACGGTGCTCCCAGCCTTCTGCAGAAGGGCTGAGCCTTCAGTGCCTGACCAGATCCTTAGGCAAAACCCTGTGCTTTCCTCTCCTCTATCTCTGGAGCCTCAGAAGACCCTTCCTCTTCCCAGCGTATCGAATTGCAGCGCTCTCAAGCTGACTGGCAGCGAATTGCCACTCCTGAGTCTGCCCTTGTTTTTTCCCAAGCAGAAGGAAAAGGCTGAAAGTCCCCGGTTTCTGTGGTCATCGGCTGACTGTCCCCACGAGCTCATATCTGCCCTGTTGAGAGACATCTGGGTAGGAGGAGAGCATGAAGGCGGCCGAGGAGGGCCTGTGTCAGGCAGGCATCGTGCCTGCCTTTACCAGGCTGATGGGAACAGACAGGGACAAAGGTAAAGCTTGTGGCATGAAAAGGCTGCTTGTTGCAGCGTTTCATGGCCAGTGAGCGTGACCAGCCTTCAGGGCTAATTACCAAAGGAGAGAGAAGTATGTTCTTGTCAGCAGACCTACAGGGTTACTATTTAATGAAGCAGATATGCAGGTAGCTTGTTCAATGGCATGAGCAAGTAACTGACTTGTGTCCACAAGGATGTAGGTGGGGGTGGCAGGGTGGTTCAGGTGGCTTTCGACCCCTGGTCTTCTCTCCAAGTGTAGTTGGACACAATCCTCCTTCTCTTAGCAGCAGTGATCTGCAGCCTGCTCTCCTCTTCTGGTTTTCCCCCTCTACCTTCTCAGCAATTCTTTTCCCTTTTTTTGCTCCTGTTTTCTCCTTTTTCCTACCCCAGCACCTCTTATGTATTCCATCCCATCCTTTCAAATCTCTCCACCTTATTTTTCCTCCTCTTTTCCAGTTACTGATGCTAAATGGCATTGAACAATGGTGTCATCACTATTTCATCAGGCCTGCCCCGGTTCCCTGCTAGTGGTTTGTGGAGCATGTGTGAGCTGGGAAGAGCCAGTATCCTCCCTGTGCTTGCATCAGGGTCCCCCACCGATCACAGTTGCTCAGCACATCTGACAAGTGTTACTTGTCCTTTTCTCGGGACTGCCCGTGGAGGTGTGCAGGGGGTTGGTGAGCTGTGCCAAACCCTGGTGTTGTGCTGGCAGGGTTACAGCGAGCGTGAGGATGCCTCCGTGCTACAGGAGTCCCTTTGGATTGCTGCAGAGTCATATGCCCAAAATTTTGTTGTGTGTTAATCCAGTGCCTGCACTGGTCTCTGTGGGAGAGATGGGGCAAAGCACAGGGAAGTTAATCAAATGGTGATTTTTATTTTTTTTTCCCAAACCAGTGGGTATGGGCAAACCCAATGGCTCTTTCTGACTCCTAAACTCATACTCTGAATTCATACAACTTACTCCATCCAGTATTACCTCTCAGACTTGTCTTGACTTCCAGACTGGAGCAGGTATTACTAAGGAGGAATAGCATCCATGGTATGACTCCTTTCAAGTCTGTTGCAGGAACTGCTCATTTAAAACTTTGTGTGACAGCAGAGATTTTGAAGCATAACAGCCTAGTTGTGTATGGGGAGCACAGACTGCAGCAGGGAGGATGTTGCAAGTCAGAAGTGATGTGCATTGGCAGAAACTTTGGGAGAAGACACACCATGTCTGTCAGCCTCAAGCCCTCTATTCCCCGCCTGTGGGGCTGTCCCTTGGATTCTGTTTGTAGGAGGTTCACCAGGGTATGACAGTTTGAAAAAACACTTTTGACTTGTATGTTCCCTGGAATTCATGCTGGTTTCTCTGTAGAGAAAACATTGTACTTTTTTTCCTGGGATATTAAGCAAACCATTCTTGGGAAAGAGCCAAGCTTCCTTTTATTCTCCTCTTTGTCTCTGAATGCTACACAAACCACCTGATATGAGGCACTGAAGATGTTTTAGTATACAGTTGTGTGCTTGGCCTCAGTTGAGGCTGCGAGGGTGGCTGCCACCCACAGGAGGACACGGAGCTGGGATGCGAGAGGCAAAGCTGTGCTACCGCGTGGATGCTCTGGGTGCCAGCTTCTTGCTCTGTGTCCCTACAGAAAAGGCAGGCTGTTTAAAAGTGACCCTTGCTGGCTCCAGGACCTGTCACTGGTCCATTTGCAGCAATGCTAGGAAATGCACTTGTTTATAGGTGTGTTGCTTCACGCTCTCTATTTCTACCAACAGGATCCAGGCCAGCTCTCCAACTCTGCAGGCCTGTGCTGTCCTCTGGGATGGGTCCTCCTGCTGCACTGGCCGCTGGTGACCTTGCAAGGGACGTGGAACTGCTGGCCGTCACAGCACCAGAGGGAGCAGAGAAGAACACAACAGCATCACGAGCCGAGGTGGAAGCAGTAGAAAAGGCAGCGGCAGCAGGGGAGGGGGAAAGCCCAGAGGGAGCAGGTCTGGATGGAAAGGTGCTCACCCCTGGAGGAGCAGCAGCGACAATGGTGGAAGCCTCAGAAAACCCAGAGGCAGAAAGAGTTGCTGATGCATTTGCCCGGGCAGCAGAAAGGATAGCAAAATCAGAAGTAGCCAAGGTGTTCCAGTCAGCAATAGCTGAGGTAGAGACCTCGGTGGCCTTGGGTTCCCAGTGGGGCGAAGGGGCTGGGGGTGCATGCTCCCCTTGGCTAGGCTCACAGATGCCCGGCGGCATGGGATGCTGCAGCTCCAGCACCAAAGCTAAACCTGGCCTTCCAGCCTTGCTCTCTGTGTGCCTCAGGTGGATGGGACCATATTTCTGCTTAGCCTCGAGCTATGGGAGAGATCTTTATTTTGGAAAAATTGAAGGCAATCAAAAAAAAAAAACCCCACCCTGAAATTCCTGCTGGGAGTTTGTGCTCTTTTCCCATCTGGTTTCCCTCTGTCTTTCAGATGAGCTTTTTTTTCATGATAGCGGGCACTTTATCACGCCTGGTATAGTTAAGGATACAAAGCACTCTCCATTACAGCCCCGCTGGCCACATGCTCATCCTGTTCTAAAGCATTCATATTTGGGGATCAAAAAAGGTCCATGCGTGGTGTTTACTCAGCCGAGAATTTTTATTTGACATTTGAGCAATTATGCCTTGCGTTGTTCGTGAGTTTGCTGAGGGTGATAAATGCACTTTTCCCATTTGAAAAACCTGTCTTTTAACATTGACGATGTGGTGACAGATTTTCAGCAGGGCTGGGAGTCAGATTTGCCAGGGCTCAGTGCCCACTCTGAGCACCAGATTTTCAGATGTGTTCGGCACCCAGCAGCTCCCCGTTGGGTGTGAGGCCTTTGGACATGTTTGTTCCCATGTGTGGAGCTCATCTGAAAAGCTGCCTCCCTGCAGCACCGCCGAGCGTCCACCTTCTGCTCACAGGAAAATCTGGATCTCATCTCCCCGGGCTCTGATTTCGTTTTGGTTTGCAGGGTCAGCTTGCTGCTATCACTGTTTCCTGGGCCCCAGAGCTCTCCTGAGTACATGGCATTTCTGTAGGATATCTTCTTTTAACTTATCCCCCAGTTTGGGCAAGTAGCTTCACTCAGGAAGGGCGCTTCAATGTCTGTTTGGGTTTCAGTGTGTTTTTACATCTTGTGGAGATCAGCTGGATTTAGGCATATGCCAAAACAATTCTCTAAATCAGCCTGTGAATAGGGACCATTATTTTTAAATATCAGCAGCTTACTTTCTAGCGACTTTTCCAGTGCTCATGTACTTATTCTCTTGACTTTTCAGCTCAAAGAGAAGAGGAGGAGCGCGTGGCTAAAGCCAAGGGACACCACTCAGCAGGAGGAGGACTGGGTGAAAGAGGGAGAGGTGAAACGAAATGAAGGAGAGGTAGTGTTCTGCCTCACACCTAATGGGGGGCTGGTACCCTGACACCGTGACCGCTCCTGGAACACAATAGGGCTGCCAACTGCATCTCCTTTGTGACTGCCCGTACTGTTAAAAATAAAGATATGCCATATTCTGCACACAGTAGTGTTCATGGTCTTTTGAAGGCCCTTGTCTCCTGGTTTTATGAAATGGCAGCTCTGCACCTCTTCCTCAAAGATGAGGGAGAGCAAAGTGTGCTGTTCATGTTGAAAAACATGCTACCAGCATGAAATTATATAAAAAAGAAATACGGGGTCAAGTTTTCATGCTTGTAGGCCAAGAGATGGTCCATGGGCACGCAGCTAATGTGAATTAGTCTTGCGGACTAACAGAGCAGGTGTATTTAGCATCTACCCAGCTTGCTACAGCTCTGAGGTGTTTCTTGCCTTGATGGGAATGGTAGGTATGATCTTTTTTCTTTTTCTTTTCTTTTTTTTTTTTTTTATTCCTAATTCTGCTTATTCATCTGGAGCAGGGAATGGGAAAGGTCTCTCTATCCAGGTTAATAATGGTGAAATGCAGGACAGAAGTCCAGAAGAAATTCAAGAAATGGGAAATAATGTCGTCAGAACAGTGGTGGACTTGTCAGCATGAATGACGTTCCCCAAGCAGTGCAGATTGATCATTAAAACAGGCTTCTGATTTTTGAGAGGAAAAGGAATTAAGTTTTGTGTAAGATCGCTTTCTCAGCCTTTGAGGTATAGGTAAGTCTGTGTTGTAGTAAGAGTTGGGTGACAGGGCGGTCACCATATGAGAGAAATAGTGATAAAGTGTTACAGAGAGTATGGGAATAGAACAAATCCAGCCTCGGTGTGTGTCTCCCAGGTTTTCCTGTGAAGGATGATCACAACTCAGAAGCACCTGATGCCTTCAACAAATGTCTACTTCATGAATTCCTGCCAAATACTTCATGGTTTGCTGCTCCAGGCTTGTGTTTAGCAGCCTGGGGAGATAGGGTCAAATCCATAGTTGGATAGAAAAGTTCTGAATGAGATGCAGGTGGGTAGTGCGAGTGCCTGTGTGTGATTTGTTGCTGCAGCCCCGGTGGGGTGTTTAGGCAGTGCCACCAAGTATGCCGGGTGAAACAGAAAACAGCTCCCTGACCACAGGCGGTCATGAGCGAAGCTGTAGTGCTTTCGGAAAGAGTAAAGATTGCAGCCCTGGATTCTGCCCCAAAATCCATATGAGTATTGACAACCCATCTCTAAACTCCTGTGTAGTTGGTAGTTGCAGCTGGATGTGATATTCTCCATATACCTTCCTTCCAGCTTCCAATGGTCTTTCTGTGGGGGAAACAGCGTTTGTTCGGGTGCACCCCAGAAGTGGCAGCACATTGGTAACAGCTACAGCATCGTGTGGAGTTGTTCTCTGCGTGGAATGGGGTCTGCTGGGGCAGAACCTCGCTATAGCAGGAGGGGAGGGAGTCGGGAATTCGCTGTTACCCTGCGCCGAGCTGGCTGGTGATGCAGATCTCTCTCCACCTCCCTCTCGGGAAACATGTCCTTGTACCACAGCGAAGTCAAGGGCTTTCAGTGCCAGGCTTGGGTCTTTGCACCTCCGCTGGCTTCTCTCTCCATGGAGTGGCAGGCTGGGGAGGAGAGAGGAGGGGAGAACAGCAGCGTCTGATTAAAACTCAGCCCCCTGGCCCTAGATCTGAGGAGACAGAGCCCGCCCTCCCTTCCCTTACAATAATTTTATTTTATTACAAAAAGAGCCCATATTAAAAAAGCTCATGATTATGTTTTCTGTTCACCAAGACTTTTCCTGTATTCGACCTTTGGATAACCTCCAAGCCTTGCAAACATTTGAAAGGAGTAAAGGAGCTCGTTTTATTGCAGGGCCTCAGCATACATTCTTTCCAGCCTATCTTTAACATCAGTTGACAAGAATTATATAATTGCAGTCTGTGATCCCTTTAAGGCTAAAATGTATTCGTTTTCCCTCAAAGAACACTTCAGATTTCAGAGTTAAATGTATACTTCACCCCCCCCATCTGGGTTATTCTCTAAAAAGCCGTTTTCTCTTAAACTGGCAAGTCTCATTCTACCAAGTCGCATGGATTTATTTTTTACTGCGGTTTTAAGCTCACATGTTAACAAGTAGAAGGAATAGCATCCAAATCCCAACCTGTGTTTCCCATTCCATTGGAAAATTAGTGGGTTACAGAGAACACGCAGGGGGAATTATACTCCTTAGGTGGAATCAAATAAAATTTCAACATACTGATTTAATCAAATTAGTATCTAATGCTAATTGATAGGCAGTCTGGAGACGGACAGGTAGCTGGATTGGATTTGATCTTGCATTTCAGAGGCATGACGTAATCTGCTGGGTCAGCAAGGAATTTCTGGTTTCCTATCAGAATGGCATCTGCCACCATGCTTTAGGGAGCCATGGACATCGGATACTTGGATAGGAGCTGGGGTATGGTGCCAAAAAAGAAGTCTGAAGATATTACCTGGAATTTTAAAAATGAATTTTCACTGGAGTTTGTGCCTCCTGGAGGGTGGGAGAAAAAAAGCACACAAACAAGTGAGTATTCCTGGAAGCTTTTCATGACAGTTGTGTCCGTGTGTTGGGGCCAGCAGTGCTCAGATCCTCTGCTCAGAGGGCACAGAAGTGATGCCACCACGGTGCCCTGAGCACGTCTGCAGTTCCCCTCGAGAATGAAGCGAGAAGTTTAAAGACACTGCAAAAAAAGCCCCTCACCCCTCTGAGTATTTCTGGACAATGAAAAATGGAGGGAGCAGCAGCAGCCTGGTCATGGATATTTGCATGCAAGAAGGGAAGTTAAATTTGTCTGGTAAACTGGCTGTTAGGAGTGATGTAGCTGGTTGAAGCTGGAGAGGAGACTGGGCTCAATGGGCCAATTGTCTGCCCTGGTGCAGCAAAGGCGGGGGATGGAGGGCGTGCTGAAATCAAGAGGTCTGGGGGGTTGTTCTCAATTTTGCCGTGGATTTACCCCAGACCTCAGTTTTCTTACCTGAAAAGAGAAGGACAGTGGCAGCCAGCGCGCCTGTCTTGGGGCTCTTTTATCTAAGCTCTTGAGGAAGTGCAAACTTTTCTTCCAAACAACGTTTGCCAGTAAAAATGGGTCCCTTCTTCAAATATTTAGTTAATCTAACACTGATTGCCCCCATTCCCCAAGGGGAGGAGGGGGCAGGGGCAGCATTCCTGGTTTTATAGAGGGGCAGGTTTGAAAGGGCTGTAAATGCATGTCGCGGGGGGTGGATACAATAACCTTAAGAGAGAGGAGCCAGTAACAGAATCCTTTTAATGAACTACAAGCCCACAGTTTATAAACTTGGATACAGATTACGCTCCTGCCTAGTGTATAAAAATAACCATATTTGGATGCCGTTGTGGCCAAAGGTTCTCTATAACCTGCTAAGTTTTCACTGCCTGTTTTTCTAACGTCGGCAGGACCTGTGTAATACCCTGCGTTGCACTGAAAGGGAAAATCTCCGGGCTGTTAAGCTGTTCCCTGCCTTTGGTAGCCTCGCTGTATCAGGATTCACATTCTTGTTTCCGTTTCAAACAGGAGACTAGTTTACAAGGCAAGTTCCTCCTTGGAGATCACAAGAGGCTTTCTTTCCCCTTTCTTTTTCTGAGAGGAAGGATTAGGTCACCAGTAATGCCGTTTGCTTTTTATTTTTTTCTCCTTTGGCTAATCTGCTCTCCAAGATGTCCACGTTACAAGAGAAATAAAAGGCTTTAAGTGAGCACGGGATTTTTTCCCCCTCACCTCAGCACTTGAGCCGAGAACGGTGATTTACAGAAATCGCCGCATGGAAAAGCCTTAAAAGAAAAGCCCTAAAACAGAATTTCAGATGCTTATAAGACAAAGCAGAAAGATAGCAGAGCGGCAGGTGCCGTCTCCTTACCTCGCAGGGTTGTGTTCTGCTTGCTCTTAAGGAGTTTGGCGGACGGCGATTACAAATATGTCCGCACCGTATGTGGGTGTATTGTATGTGCAATTACAGCTTTGTATAGTGAGCTTGTGTAGTCCCTCACCAGCAATCGTGAGGCTTATCGTTATTCAGAGACCTTTATTTTTCTGTTATCTTTGTGCATTTTACATGCTGCAAGCATTAATGGTACCACATTTTAAGATGTGCTTTTTGAGGCTGGCACCCTTCCCGGTAACGGCACACGGCGTGCCGCACATCGCTTGGCTTCACCCAAGAGGAGGACAGACACTAATGCCGATGCTTCTATGCGGGAAGTTTGGGGAATCTCTGAACAAAATTACTTTGGTCAGAGCATACGGAGCACAAACAGGTTATTGCTTTAGTGCAGCCTATGTTATTCTTGTTCAAATACCAAGTACTGGTACCAGTTTGTGGTAAGGCATAAAGATTTTGCCGCAATAAGTATGAATCTGCGTTGGGTAACTTGTACCTAGCACAGGTACAGCTTGTTCATACTGGTTACGTTACGTTTGGCAAACTATGTTTAAAGGGCCAGGTCTGCCTTGATTTAAATCAGCACAGCTCTGCTGAATTCCGTGCCAGCCTCTGCCGACCAAAGTTCTGCCTCTCAAATGTTTTTCGCCTATTTTTTCAGTCCTTTCTTTCCAAAGAGTTTTAAAAATGCAATTAAATGGACAGTAACACTCAGCAGTTGCGCATAAAAAGCTGTTTATCTAAGGATATCAAAGTACTCGACAAGGGTGGGTAATTCTCACAGTGCCCTTCTCTTGCAGGGTGGGATGCTGGCACGCAGAGACAGCGAGCGGTTTATCTGAGTAACGGAGTCGGTAGCAGAGGTAGTAATTAAAACTTCGGTCTCATGACACCCAACTCTGTACTGTAACCACTAGACAAACTGCCTCCCGGAACCGTATCTCATCTCTATCTCCCTACATATGCACAATAAAGCCTTTGTAGTATATGCTGTACACTTGCTATTGATAGTTGTACCAGCTGAAAGATAATGCTTGCTCTTCTCACTGGCTGCGAGTGTGCTCCATACAACCGCAATTATCTCAGCATAATGGGGGAGAAGGGGAGAATTTTGGATAATCGAGGTTTCAAACAATTGAAGGAGTTTTCAGTGTAATTAATAGACATGGTGGGGACACAGCCCGTGTTGGAGAGCAGGTTCGGATAACCAGTGTCGAACTGTGCAGTCAGTTAATAACCATCGCGCTGCCGTTTGGGATATGGTTTTGGTTTTCTTTTTTCTGAAAGGAGGTCTCTTCCTCGCGGGGGGGGAGGGGGATAAATGCATTTCAGACGTGTTGCTGGTACCCCTTTAAGGTTGGTGAAGACCAACAGCTGTCCTGTTGCTTAATGGAAAGCTGCTTATAGACGTGGGCAGTTTAAAAATACCGATCGATAGGCATTATGCAGCCCGGCCGGCAGCGGGGTGCGGGCTATGTGGGTGGCTCTGAATATCTGCAGAGAAGTAGGACACAAGAGATCATCTGAAAAATAATTTCCCCTGCATATGCCGTAAACTCTAGGATTTCAAGTATGACCCAGCTGTTAATGAGCTCCATACAGGCAAACAAACGTACGGTTACTGTAGAGACGCATTCATTTATGAAGATAAAACATGATCCACAGGACCTGGTAACTGCTCACATAGTGTCTTTATGCTGAAAGCTGACCTCCCTGTGACGGAAATGTTTACTAGCGTGACTTTATAATATATTTCACCATGCCATCTAGGCAAGCCTCACATCGCTGCCTACTTTCTGTACAAGCTAATTTGTTTCTGAAAGCAGCAGAGTAAAAAGATGGGATAAAGTTTGCAAAGTATAGCACGAAGCGATACTGACCCTGTTCAGCTTTCATCGCACCGTACGCTCTCACCGCAACGCGCTTTTTAAAACCAGCTCTGTCCTCTGCCTCACACCAGACACAGAAATTAAGAGCAGCCTTTGCTCTTGAAGCTGTTATGAACAAACAGATGGGTGCAGGTAAGGCTGAAGACCTTCAGGAAGGGATTTACTTGGTTTGGTTTTTATGAAATATAGTGTTAGGTAGAGGACAGCTCTTCAGCACTGACCAGCCTCACAGGTCATCCTGAAGCATTAATCTTTTGTGAGACACACACATGTATTCAGATTAGTACCAGAACCACAGTTTGGTTTATTTTTCTTAGCTATTACCTGAAAGGCAGGATGGGTTGACGTCTGGGAGCTGATGTCTGACTTTTGTTCTGAAAAGATCAGTCCGGTCTTAGTTGCTTTAAAGTATAATCTTAACTTTTTCCCCATAAGTTTACAGTGCCTGGTCTCACCAGCTACTTTAAATGCCTGACAAATACATTTTCTTGTGTGCTTCAGTGCTTAACCCAATATGCATGTGTGTGCAGACAGAACGTGCATATTTATTATCTTTAATACAGTCTGGATGTACACACACACGTGTAATTCTCTTTCTATTTAGACACTGATCTGTATATGTGTATTTATGAAGGCTTCATTGGAAACCGGACTGACCCCAACAATTTATGCGTTATTAGGAGGAGCAACAGTTCACTCTTTAAAATGACTATATTTGGAAATCTGATTCTAAACTCGCGCTGGTTTAACTTAATTTTGTGGCTTTTCTCCAGATTTTCATAACCAGTGGAAGTGAGGACAGGATCGAGAGGAACACTTGTGCTCCTTGAAGGTGAGCGTTCGTGTAGACGCGCTTGCGTGTTAGCTGCTGTAAGGGACCAGGTAAGCGCGCAGCGTTCAGCCCCAGAGTGAGAAATGACTGCACCGACGCACGGTGTGTTTACAGGTCAATTTTTGTGCCTTTTCTCTTACTAAGGTCTCTTTTTCCTACCACTTTAGTAGTTGCAAGTCCCATCTATTTTTTTTTTTATTATTATTATTTTTTTTAATATCTGGTCTGATGCTTTTGTGGGAATCTCGTGCTCCCTCTTCTTTACCCGGATGGCCTCGATCCCTTGTTGGGATCATTTTGTAGCGCGTAAAGCAGTGAGATAAAGCACAAAGGGCCGGTGATAAAGCCCGGAGTTTTGTTTAACAGTTCAGATAGTGAAAGTTTACAAGAGCCG